>PVMI01033623.1:0-12716 GCA_008528875.1 Aulacorthum solani | reverse complement strand
AACAACAACAATAACAATGCTGAACAATAATATGCATACACTTACCGTGGTGACGGTGCTGGCGCTGCTGCTGGCCCGGTGACCGTGTTGGCCGCGTTCTGGTGCGGCAGCGGCGATTTTCGACTCGACCGGGCCAACGCCGTTTTTGACGCTGATCTCCAGGTAACAGTGGCTGTTCTCCAGGTGGCTCTGCGCCCGCCGTTCTTCCAGCACGATCTTGCGGGCGGCCCGGAAGATCTTGTAGTACACCGTGATCATGACGGTCAGTGGTATGTAGAATGACCCTAGCGTCGCGTATATCTGGTAACCGAAGTTCTGGCACACGGTGCAGTGCGGTACCCCGTCCACCGTCGAATGCTCGTTGCCCAGTATGAGCACCGGCGGCAGGCTAATACACGCCGCGCCCAGCCATACCAGTGACACGCATACCAGCATCCGGCGAGGGGTCCGCTTCACGCCGTACTCAAGCGGCTTGGTGATTGCGTAATACCGGTCTACGCTGATCATGCACAGGTTCAATATGGACGCGGTGCAAGACAATACGTCGAATGACACCTGCAAGACCACAAGTAGTCATTTTCATCATTACTGCAGTAGGTATAATAATATTATATTTATTTATTTAAATATCGAGGAACAATATTAATTATAAAAAAAAAATTTTTTTACAATTTTTAACTTTATCATTATTTAACTCTTACTTTCATATTCAAAAACAAAATATTTTTGAAAAATACTTTGGTACATCATTCAAGTTTTGAATGCGTAGTTCATTTATTAAGTATTTAAATATCAGATGAGTTGATTAGAGTAGCACCAGTAGTATATACCACCAGTAGGAATACGACGAAATATTGAACTAAGCTACACTGCAGCTCATCCAAACTTTAATTTCCTTCTTATAAGTTAAAACTAATTCACTAACTTGTTAGAAATTTAATTTTTTATGAAATTGTAAGAACTCTGATAAATAATTTTCTTCTAAAAAATTTAAAAAAAATTTTGCCATTCAAAAAAGTATAAGCTTAAAAACTGATACCAATAAATTTTTTTTTCGAATATTCTTTTGCAATTAGCCAATAACATAGAATTATGCAAAAATGTTGTATTCAGAAAGTTGATACATTTTGAAATAGCGAATTTAGATACTAAAATGATCAGCTTGTATGTAAAATATGATACAAAACATTGTATGACCTTGTTTGTTCCTGTTAACAGCAACACTATGTTTCTGTTCGGTATATTTTATAAAATATAATCTTATAAGACTTTATTAGAGATCTACAATATTATTATAACCTATCATATTTTTTGGTTTACCAAAAAAAAATAAAAAAAGTGCTTTGTACCATGATATACTAATTTCAGAACAATAATGTGTATTAGCTAGTTTATTATAAGAATCACATTTCATAGGATATGACCAACGTTAACTGTATTCATTATAGGTAATATGGTTTATTTAAAAAATAGAAATAATGATCTCAAAGTAAATATTGTTTTTATTATTATTATAAAAATGTAGTGCCTTCGGCGTTAACCAAGTTACATTACATTAGAATCTATAATCTGTTTCTTTTATTGATCTTTGAGCTTCGGCCACTAGATAAGGTTTTTGTAGAGTGTTACGGTTGGTCGAAGAACACGTGTTTTTATAACGAGTAAAAATTCATGGTCAATAATCTGGATTTTCATTCATCCGGGAACCAGTGTCACCGGGCGGTGCTCGACCGCAGTAGACATTAGATACTGCAGCCAAACAACTCACCACACTATGCCTCATCTTGCATATTATATTGTATAAAAACACCAATATAACTTCAAAAATAAAATTTTAATCAATAGATAGTCATTAAATGGTTTGAAACTTAGTTAATTTGGATCGATAGCTTAGAAATATTAAAACTAAAACTTAAAAATAGACACAGCGATATTCAAAAATTTACAAACATGTCACTAGCTCTATTAAAAATTTGAAAAACGTTACGTATTTTTTATTTTATTTTTACGGGCTAGATATGCATAGTATGATTCTATATGATTTTAGGTGTTTCAAAATAATTAAATATGATTTTGTACAATTTAGAGGCAGGTGTTATTAAATAGCCATATTACTTGAATTACATTTTGTATCGTGAAAACAATTGTTTGTTTTATTTGCATGTATTTCTAGAAAGAAGCAACACTGACGTAGATAATGCGATTACGATGGTAATCGAGATTTAATAAACAAACAAAAAATGTATTGAATACATTTTGGGATTATTTCTATATCTATATCTATAAATTATAACAATTGGTTTTCCTTGAAATTTATGTTCGATTTGAATCGATTTTTTCATTTGGTTGTATTTTATATTTTTTTTTTTTTTAGAAAACAGTAGAATGATAATAAATAGGTACCCTTTAACTGTAACTTCTGTTATTCATATTTATTTTATCATTCAGAATTAACAACATTCTATTGTTAATTTATCATATAAAAATGTCAGATATAATTTTACTTTGCCCATTGTGTGCTTAGTTAGTAGTTATATGTTATTTATAATGTGTGTGTCGCAGTACTGTGTGCATAATATGAATCGATAAACGATTGACTTATTGATATGAGTTTTGGAATTGTATCTAATAAAAATGTGTTTACTTAAATACTCAAACTTTATAAAAATACATGAATATTAAACGTAAATGACATACTATTAAAATGACAAAATGTTTACTTTAAAACTGTTTTATTTCAAAGTTAAATGGCATCACGGCGAGTATGTATATCATAATATTCATTATATAACCATTGTGTAAATACTATTTTATAAGTAACTACTTAATATTTACCTTATTTCCGGTAAATGTAGTATTATTTAGTTTGTTATTTTATCGCCTACTCAATAAAGATCGACTTTATATCTGTCAGAAAACGATATGTAAGACATTTTTATTAGCACTCTATTCATTAATGACAAACATTTCTCTGGGTTCACCCTAATTGAAATTCTTATAACTTCAATATAAGTTACTCGTTTGGAATATTCGATAATTATAAATCAAAATCCTCAAAAAAATACGTTTCACGGAAAAATAAAAAGTGAATTTTATGATTTAAAAAAAAACAGAAAGCTTGAAAAATAGTTTAATTGTTATCAAATTGCAAAAAAATCCAACGATGCAACGTACAGCAGAGTCTATGCCTAACAGATATAATAATATACCGAAAGACGATTTATAGTGAAAATAGTATTTTAGCACACGTCACACGTACCCACAGATCGCACATGAACGTGCCAAACGGCCATTTTCCGAGA
This sequence comes from Aulacorthum solani, assembly GCA_008528875.1. Classification (NCBI taxonomy): domain Eukaryota; kingdom Metazoa; phylum Arthropoda; class Insecta; order Hemiptera; family Aphididae; genus Aulacorthum; species Aulacorthum solani. Next base: position 9,414 of record PVMI01033623.1, on the reverse strand, counting down.
ACCAGGTAGAGCAAGGCCATGGGCATGACGAGCAGCGCCACGCACAGGTCGGAGACGGCCAGCGACACGAGCAGATAGTTGCACGGGCGCCGAAGCTTGCGGACCAGACACACGGCGATGCAGACGAGCACGTTGCCGACGATCGTCACCACGATGACCAGGAACAGCACGGAGCCGATGGTGAACGCTTCCAGCGCCGTGTACGTTGATGACGGCCCGGCGGCGGTCGTCGCGTTCTTTGGCCACGACACCACTGTCTCGTTGTGCTCGTACACTTCGGCCGTGACGTTGACGCTGTCCATTTAAACGACATCCGGGAACGCCGACCCGACCATAACCGGCCGGCCACTCAGGTGACGCTGGTGGTCGCCGTCATCGCCGCATTGCCGTCGTCACATCAGTACCATAATATTCCGGGCACGCCTCGAAAGATGATGATGATGGCCTAACCTAGAATTAATGATGTTAGTATTACATTTCCATAAATACATTTCTAATGTGTACAGTTCCGACGACCTGAGATTTCCGGAAAAATAATTTGTGTGGTTATAATTTAATGTAATATATATATTATAGTTGATTGATGTGTAGTTAAACATAATATTATAATCTAAGCTAACAGCTTAGATTTAAAATATAGATATATAGCCGTAGTATACATTATATTCATATTATGGTTATCAGAATACGTAAATGACTAAAAAGTAAAAATACAAAATAAATTTTAATTTTAAAATTTACTGGGTATGTATTTCTATATTGAACTTATAACTCACCAAAGTGTAAAATAAAAATGAAAATCAATCTTTAAATTGTATAATCAACAAAAAATAAAAATACATTGATTAAGTACCTACTCGTATGCTGTTCGTTGATTATTTATTGTATAGAGGAAATCAGCTGAATTTATTAAAACACAAATTAGGTAAAAATGATTGAATACCGGTCACTTTTTTATCTAATAAGAGAAAAAAAAGTTGACTTTACAAAAAGGTCAAGAATCAAAACAATAACTTATTCCTATCAGAACAATATTATCAAAATACTTTTTCACGTTCAAATGTGCACTATTATCAATAAGTTTTTAGCATTAATTTAACTAAAAAAATTTTTCTTTCAATGTCAATTAGGGTAAAAATATATGTATTTATAATTATGTGACGAAATCTGATATATTTAAATAATGCAGTCAACATGTTTGTATGCATCCATTGTAGTGGTATAACGTTAAGAGTCTTAAAAGTTTATGCACCACAATTCTTGCTTAGGTGACGGGTACTCCCCAATTCTCAACTATTATTATTTGTTTAATTAATCAAACTCAGTTATAACTTATAAGTTTTCTAGTAAAAAATATAATATTAAAAATAGATATTATGTATGTATGTTTATCACAGTACCAAAATGGCAAAACAACTTTATAATTTAATAAAACTTCTAAGAAATTAAATATTATTTTTGGTGTTTTTTTTATTTTGCAAAAAAAACACTACAACCCAGCCACTTAAGCCACCTGAATTGGTTGAATAAAATATTTTGTCAAATCAGATTTTGATACACCCAAACTAAATGAATAAATAATGAAGGGTGACTTTGATAAAAATTCATTAATTAAGATTAATTTAAAACCAACATTAGTCAGTTGGGAACTTAATGTTTATTATTTTTTTTATAAAAGGTTTGCTGTAAGCAAATTTTTTGATTAATATCTTAAAATGTATAGGTTCTACTAATGAATTTCCTTCTATATTCTGTCTTCGTGTACTTTTTTTTTTCTGTTAGTTATTTGTCTAATTTGCCTATTATGCTATTGTAAGAATAATGTATAGATTATGAATAATCTTATAATAAAAAATAATAAAAAAAATATTTAAAAGTAATGAAGAACCATTAAAAAATTAATTCACTAGAAGAAGTGATGTTCATCTAAATACTTTTAAACTTTTATGTCAACATTTTTAGCATTTGGATTTTTTATGTTACACAACTACGCATCAATGGCATTCTGTTGACAGTTAAATACTTAGATATAAAATTTCAAGTAGCAGACTGTAGGTACGTAAAACATGTAAAGAAATACAACTCAATGACACACTGTCGTCATAAGTATTTGTCTTGTCATGGTTACAAGCCTCGCGTAGTCACGTACGAATATCGCACCAATACCTTTTAAATTGACTTATATAAATATATATATATATATATATTATATTTTAATTTAAACGTATTATTCTTTATATTTTCATCCTTAAGAGTTATTATACGGCGATTTTGCTTACGTTAAGATTATTACAAATTGTGAAATGTTTAAATTATTTAGTGAGTAGTATAGTCAATTGCATTATTGCCACGTAAAAAATTGATATTCTTATTTACCTACCTATGGTAGAAAGTATAAAACAATTATAAATTATTTTTTATATATAAGTGGAACCAGATGTATAGTAATTCAATTTTGTTTATTTTAATTTATAGGTCAATTACTACAATTTTACACACTCTACAACTCTACCAAATACTTTTTAGAACTGGAAAGTGCGCATTAATAATAAATTGTTGTAAAACTAATAGGTAATAAAAAAATCACTGAACTCTAAATCCAATGGCATTAGATTAAATTATTCATTTTTCATAAAATTATAATGCGCGTACCTAATTAGTACACTTTTAGATTTATATATAAGGGTAAAATTGTGTATTTTGTATTTTTGTATTCACCAATACTGTTATGTTTTATAAAAAATAAAAAACGAGAAAACATAAATCTTTCAACCTAAATATAGAGTAATTCTTAAGTACCTATACAAAGTAAATTCTAATCCTTTGATTAAATACATTCAAAGATAGATTTTGGCCTGAAGCTAGATAAAATATATATTAATCAGTTTCAAAGATAAAAAGAGCCTATCCAGTACTCTAGCCTACCAAAATGTACATCATCGTATACGTACACTTTTAATAATGTAACTTAAGTTGAAGAACTTGTAAAATTGAATAGTACAAGTTAACGAGTTTAAAATAGTTGTATATAATTCACAAAGAAAACTCTTCTTTAGCATTTATAATATGTTTGAAAATATACAATAAATCACATTTTTAAATTTACATCTAAATAAATGAATAAACGAAACATTTATATGATATAGTTTAAGTTTAAAATAAAAGCTCAACAATTTTAAATAATATTGTAGTTTTATGTACCAAAAACTTTTTATACCTGCACTTTCAAAAGAAAACCGAACAATTTCTTTGATGTAGAAATAACGTAAATTTGTAACATTTGACCTAACCAAGTCAATGTTCTATGATAATGGGAATTTTACAGAAACAAATATAAAACATAAACAGAAAACGATTTATACTGATGATATATAAGAAAAGCAATGCTATGATATACCACAAGTACATTATTATTATTTATTACTCAATACAGTAAAGTTTAATGTAAAATTGGTAACACACGCTAAAAACATTTAGGTTATTATTACCTTTACCGACAATTTTTACAAGTAAATTCAGTATACATCTGTATGTAAAATACATTTTAGATATTGTTTATTTAATTACGGAAGTACCTTTGGAAATTTTTTTTAACTTTGAAAATATTTTAATAGGCACTGAAAATAAATGTACTGTATAAATAAAAATAAGAAAAAGAAACTCCTTCTTCAAATATTTCTTTTACTCGATAGCAAAAATCTTTTCCACTGTGTATTTATTTCCACTAAAGTTTTTAAAAGTTTCAAGCAATTAATAAACAAAGATTTTTATGGCATAAGTTATAACAAAAATAATATTATTATTATTCTGTGTAGGTAAACAATTTAGTTGTGTAGAAACCGTGTATTCCAAAGTACCTATATTGCCTATTCAATGCGCCGCGTTACTAATTATAATATAATGATATAATATTATTACAATATTTGGCCAAAATTAATATAATTGTTTATATTTTGTAGGTACTGTTTTAATTTTAATTGAAGTTATTTTGTCATAAGTTATTATTTATGGTGGTAAATTATTTAAAATTAAATAAAAACTAGATAAATTTAATTTAATTTTAATTTCTATTTTTTTTTCGTATATTAAATGAAATACATTTTATTAGAAGAATTATTAATTACGTAAGACAAAATAAATATGAATTTAATATTTCAGAGTATTAGATATTTAAATTTTAAACTAATTAAAAAGATATGCTTTACAAATTGTTAAATGTAGCTAGGTTAGTAACTGTTGTAGTCACTAGTAGATTAGTTTATAGATAGTATATATAATTTATAATTATGATGCATGGTTACTTGATTGTATAACTCTTAAGAGTTTTACCAAATAGAAATTGGCTGTTGGACGACCGAACAATGGCAATGAATGACAAACAAGTTGAAGAGATGATATTATGATAGTGTGAATAGTAATTATAAGAAACATTGTTTGTAGTGTGACTGGAATAATAATTTATATAACAGTAATACACCTTAAATGCAAATTATAATGGAGGCACTTACTGTGTATTTGAGAGTATTTAAAACACCCAAACAAAATAGAAACGTAAATATTAGTAATGTATGTTTTAAAAAATTCAGACAATATAATTACTTTATCTTTTGAATGAATAAAAAAATATAATATTATACAAGACGGCAACTATAGGAATTTTATCAATAATGTATCAAAATGTGTAAATCAAATATTTTATTTAAAACAAAAAGGAAAATATCTTCTACCCAGATTTATTGTTTCAATGATGTTTATTAAAATATATAAATGCATTATTCTAACGAATCAATGACCATTTTTTCGTTAGTTTTATTTTTATAATAATGTTAAATGTTTGTGTCGAACATATTACTATATTTTTTCCAGAAAAATGAAAATTATTATGTACAAACAGATTTACCCATAGATCAAATGATCGAACAATGTTAATAGTAACCAACAGCTTTAACGAATAAATGGTGTTATAATATTTAATAACATTGTTGTCATAATTAGTTGTTGGATTAGGGTTCAGACCTCTGATGACCAACCACATAAAGTTTCATGAAATCTCCAAGATTTTATAATAACTTAAAAGTCCAAGCAAATTAAAATGTATGTATACGTTGATTTTTGTTGTACATTTCATACACATATAATTTTTGAAAATCTTTTATGCTAAAATTATTTCATAATACTAAAAAAGGGATATGGTCATAGCAAATGAAAAACTATATTATAATGTCTTCCATCATTAAATATTCCGTATCATGCCTCTGGTGTTGATTATTAAAAATTCATAATTTTATTCTTTCTATTATTTATGAGAAATAAGTGTATGAAAGGGATTTCTTCATCCACATTTTATAAAGGATCGAGATAAAACATTATTTATATTCGGAAATCATAGATATTAAACTGTATTTTTATTCAAATAGTGATAGAAATGATGTTTTTGTCAATAACATAGTACTCAGGTGTCAGGTCTGATATTATATGTATAACTGTAAAATCAAATGATTCTCATAATTTTTTTTATGAAGCTGTAAATCGCTAATGGTATTTAATAATATAAATACTATAATCCACCAAAGATAATTAACATCACTATTTGTTATATTATTGTGAATAGTTATTAAATTAAAATTTATGTTGATTAAAATAAATAAATCACGTGTGAAAATATATTGCAAATTTCTAGTCATCAAACAGCGGTTGTCCAAAAACCGATCCAATCAAAGAGACGTTATGTTTAAGATTTAAAAAAGAAGTTTTATTCGATAATATTGCAGTTATGTTTTTTGATTTCTTTTTTTAAGAATTTCGTACCACCACAGAAATAAATGTCATACAAATCTAAGCATTTTAAAATATGGTTTTACATTTTCAAGTATCTTTATAATTTGTAATAATATTTATAATAGTTAAAATAAATGCTTTTAAGTTCTAATTCATATACAATATCGGTGAGCACCGATCGGTCAATTGCACGTTGCAATGTCTTTTGTCGTGACTGTTCCTAACCTACCTAACCATACCATCTGTACCTAGCTGCAAACCTAATTCTTTCCATACTCCAGTGGAATAATATCTATCTGTTGTCTTTAGTGTTTTCAAAACTAAACGAGCCTCCCTTAATACTAATGTTTCTCGATAAAGCAATCAATCCAATGCATATAATATATATAATAATGATAATATATCAAGTATCGACGATACGACAGCCACAATTCAATATAATATGTGTACAGTTTTTTTTCATCCAAAACCAATAAATCCACGCCTCGTCATCATTACCTGAATAACATTTGTGTAGCACACCCTCGTAGGCCCGCCATTGCTAGAATTAATCATCTACCACGGACATTTTACCCAACACAACAATTTTTATGCACATATATACTTCCATGATTTATTACCATCGATGACTTTGGCCGGAAACTATAATATTGGTACGTACTCGCGCATTTCATTCGGCGGAGCATCGTTATCGTACCTGAACCACACAATTTCCTTCTGACGGCCGTGCCATGTGGTAGTAGTTCGTCAATTGTTGAACTAAATAATAGTCAAAGCCGATCGAATTGATTTTTACAAGGGTAGTTTTTAACCCAATGATTTAGCTTTTCTCGTTACCTCGCCACCTCTGTTGCGTTTGTTGAATTTTTATTTTTATCCTGCCACTGGTATATAATACTCAAATCGAAGGGTAACGTTAATTACTAATTAGCAAATAAAAATGTTCGGTCTCTCTGATATTTATTGAGAATTTACTCTATCTCATAGTTGAGTAAGTAGTTTTAATGGATGTGTTAAATTTGAATTCATTGATGAATCATTTTGTGTGATGAAAAACGATTCTGAACTGAGCTATATTTTTAAGGATATTGTGTTATGGATTCATATTGCTATAAGTTATTTATTTTTCTATAAGTAATGTGGCAAGTTTAACAAAGTTCTAAAACTAAATTGAAAGAATAATTTTAAATCTTAGCATACATTAGAATATTTAACGTCATCAATATTTGAACTTAAATCGCTGATAAAAAAATGTATGTAAACTTGAGCTCAATTCTTTTTTTTTGTTTCCAGAAAAATAAATACTACTTTGAATATTATGTAATTTACAAGCCGTATGTTTTTAAACTAAAAATTCCATATATTTTAACAACAAAATAATTTACGTATTTTTGTAACTTGGACAAATTGTATGCAAATTTAAAATTTAAAATTTAAACTTGAAATGATTATAATATAAATTTGTGTACCTATAGAGGTTTTCGATATTTTTTAGTGAGAACAAGAAAAACTTATGAGGAATATTGTATTCAATTTTTAAGCTATTTTACTCAAAAACAAAAAAAGTTATCATACAAAAAACGAAAAAAATGTCAAATGTGCACAATACAAAAAGATTCAAAATATTTTAAAATTTAATCATGTCCAAATAAATAAAAACAATTTTGTTTAAAACTGGTTTGAATCAAATTTCCAGTTTTCTAATAATTTTTTTAACGATTAACTACTAGAAATGTTACATTTATTATTTGAAACCGTTCATCATTTGAACTTCAACAAAATACCATAATTAACGAAATTTCAATGAAATACTTTGTTTCTTTCAACAACTTTTTTTACAAATTTGGGTTGTATAATATTTTGTTAAACAGTTCACAAATTTAGAGATAAATAAATAGAATAATATTAAATCCATAGATAGAACATTATTTGTTTTGTATATAATCTATCATGTTTAAATTAACCTTACTTGGTATAAGCTAAAATTGAAGATTCTCGATGGCTTGATTTTCTAAGGACTTATTAACATTGCTTAACATTAAAACAATGTATATAAAAACTGTTGATACAATATATAGGGATCATCATAGAATTATCTGAATTACATAAGTACATACTTAAATATAATATTATTACAGGAAACAAGTTAGACACCCTATAATATGATTAATATGCATTATGTATCCATTAAATAATATATTGTAGGGATTATATGCATGACTCTGATATTGACTTAAGATTGAACCCAATATATTGTGAAAATAATGTTTAAAAATGTTGGAAACTCGATAAACTGAATTTAGAATGAAATACATTCAAACAGTAAGTTTGGTAAAATACCTACCGGTAAATGGTTATCCATTTATTTCTTGTAATATTTGACGAAAAGGAGGTTAAGCGTTACAAAAATAAATCATAAGAAAAAAAGAGACGGTCGGAGAATGAGCGACGAATGAAGTAGAAAAACGAAAAGTTTCCGGCAAGAATAAAGGAATTCCGTCGCATCATACGCCTCACTTTTCTACGCTGCCGGCGTTTCAGACGAGATGACTAATATCATTTGGCAAACACAAACCGAAAAACATTTAACCCAACAAATGCTGGCGGCTGTACGGTAGAAAAGTCATTATCCAGCACTAGTTTTTATTCTGGTAATAATAACCTCGAACACGAGCCACTTAAGTAGAAACATACCTACATTGATAAAATTTACAAAATTGTATTCCAAAATTAAATTTAAATATGAATTTGAAAAACTTATTATTTTTAATAGCTGAAAATTCAATTTATACTCGATGTATTCTATTATTATACTCAGATATTCAGTTATTATCAACTTATTATTTGTTGGCAAAATATTTGCTGAAGTTCTGAAGTATAATATTAAAATAGTATACAGACAATTAAATAATTATAATAAAATTGTATTTATATCATTAATGCTTATATAAAAACAATAATCCAAGTATGATTAAACAATTACTATTTTTATGTAGTTTAATTTTTTTTTTTGAACACTCAAAATTTGAATTACTAAAATTGTTCATGTAAAAACTTTTAATGATAAAAATTTTAATTTTAATAATATTTTTATTATAATGAAAACATAATAATTCTTTATTTAACTTTTCTTGATATATACTTTTAAAATATTTCTATATTATATTAATGATAATAACAAATTCAGTACAAATATAGAGACAAACATTATGAAACTAAGGAGTCAGTTGAGGCAAAAAGTAGACAAACGAACATGTCTGCACATGAATTATGAAGAATGAAATGCCATTTTGTAGCTATCATTATTGTAAATCTATCAATATAATACATGGAATAGAAGATAATATTAGCTTCTATACCGTGTATAATGTATAAAAGTGAAATTTGAATCTTTGTTATGGGTTGGTCTGGAACCTACTACTTCAATGCAGTTTTTTTTTAAATTAAAGAGGATATCATAGGGATGGTACAGGCACAAATTGAGTCCGACACAATTGTTAAATAATTAGATATTATTAATTAAAATAAACGTGTAAATTATGTACATTATACTTATTGTGCGGGTGGTCCACGGGGTTCCAACTACCTGTAAACTGACCTTTTTGTCCGTCGAATTATGTGTTTAATATCGGTGTG
>PVMI01033618.1:0-14698 GCA_008528875.1 Aulacorthum solani | reverse complement strand
GTTAATACATAGGTCTACACATAGTTTAAGAAATAATAAAAATCTATCATTTTTAGAAAATATTAAAATTGCATGGTACCTATACGTATGAAAATCAAGAATTTCCCATAAAATATGCAAAATAGGTAGGTATGCATTGTAGATTTTCGATTTTTTAATTCACCATTAGCTCACCATTCTAGCTTGGTTTGCTATAAATTGAGAGCATAAATCGAATGATCGAATAATATGCAACTGCTAACGCCTACAAATTCTGAGACCTACGCCCCTTCTTATCGGTTACCACGACTCAAGGCTATATCTAAGGGCAGTACAAGCCTACAATAAGTGTATTTTACATGATAAATTCAACATATTAATATAATTTGGTAAAACTTTAAACATCAAATGTCCATAAAAAAAATAAACTTGTGTATTATTTAGATTTTTTGGGTTTTACTAGATAAAATTTACTAATGGAATACTGTATTAAATTGTCAAGGCTTAATAGTTATTAAAATTTAAAATATTATAAATTGTTAACTAGGTATAAAATAATATGAGAATTGCAACTCAAGTCATATGTCTTGTTAACAGAAAACACCATCATTTTTGTACCCATTTTATTTCGATCGTAGGTCCAAGTGGTTGTCATTATAGAAAATACTCTCTCTATTGACTGACACATTTGACCCTTCCACCAGGGTGAAGAAAATGCTATATTTATTAGGGATGGCCCTCCCAAATCCATAATTCTAAAAAATTTTATTTTGTTAAATTGCTCAACATTTATTATAATTGCAATTTGAAAATTAAATTAATAATTCAAATATTATGAAATTGATTTGTAAGAGAACATCATGTAAAAATAAATAATGAATCTTTTAAAATCTGAAAGTTTTTATATACTTTTTCACATCTCCAACTATAAACATGAAAATATTTAGTTTATTTGTATGTATTGAACTTATAGTTGTAATAATAGTACCAACTTTTATACTATGGAATTACATTTTATACATTTTAAATAGGGTAACACATTTTAACAAACATTGTTATGAATCATTAAATATAATTATGAATTTCGATTAAAAATATAAGTATTGATTTCCTCAATAAGCAATAAATATTAATAATATTCGAGTGAAAGGTACAATTAATATTAAAATAGTCAACAGCCTAATGTCTTTGGATTTAAAAAGTTCACAAAAATATTGTACACAAAATTGAATTGTATATAGATTGTAATCTATAATCTTTAACAGTTTTAATGTCAAAAATGATTCATAGTTATTAAAAATCATTATATTGTTTTTATAACATTCAAATAATTATAATTATTTTACTCTTATAATACATTATCTTATTAAAGCAATCAATTAATAAAGAAGAAAGTATAAAATAATGTATTTTAATTCTTAAAATATGGTAATAATTATTATATGTACACAGAAAAAGAAAAAAATCAACAGTTAATAATAAAATGTTATGATAAAAAGAAAAAAAACTTAAGAAATGTGTAATAATTATTTTAAACGTCCAACATTTTGCAAATCTGAGCTGTTGCGTAGAAGTCAGAGTCAAAACATCTTTGACATTTAGAGCCAATACTCCATGTAGGCCGCGTCGAAGGTAACACCATTGTCTTTTTGTCCACTTTTGATGTTATGTACCTCTTTTTCAAAGTATTCATCATGAATTGCAAGTCTACTATGGCGGATGGAATTTTTTTAATGTACTGCAACAAATGAACAAACTTTTTAAACTAAAATCAAAGACATATATTCCTAGGTGGATAATTTTTCAGATAATATTTATCTACATTATACTATAAGGTAAGTGTAATTTTAGAACTGAGATATTTCTATAAGTCTATGCTAATTTGTTTATTTAATAGTTCATTGCTTATTATTGTGTGGGTAAAAAAAAATGTATTTAATAATTATTAATATAACAATCAAGTGCTAGTTAAATAGTTAAAAGTTTATCAATTTACAAAACAATTCATCATTGTTAAAAAATATTTTGTAACATTATAGAGTATAAAATAAAAAAATTAGTTATTATACAAAATATGTCGTAATTATGAATATATTTATATATATTTACATACATTTTGAATATATTTTAAATATATCCTAAATTAATGAAATAGTAATATTTTGTAGCACAGTTAATGTTAATTTTGAGTATTCTATAGTAAAATATATTTCCATCAATATGTGTGTCAGTAATAATTATAAATAAATAGGATAATTAAAAAAATGTCCGTATTTAATTGAAGGCTGATTTGTCTATTTGAAAAGACATAATAATATCAGGATGCTACACCTAGCCCGTATCACAAAAGCATAACATTGCAAATTTTACATTCTGAATAATCCATTAAACTATGTTGTTTGAGAGGATGTCAGCTTTTTTTTTGTTTTTTCTCTTTAACCCATGTGCAATATAGCAAATTTGTGTTTGGCAGTACCAGCTTTATGTTGTTAGATTTAGACATTTAGTATTAGAGGTGATTGAACTGTTATGTTATAAAACTTAAAGTTAATAAATTGTCTATGTTCTCACGTTGGATTTATTAAAATATTTATATGTATATTATATTATTTAGATCATATATTTTTAAATTGTAAGACTTTATATACTCAAATCGCATAAAAAATTTGAAATCGTAAAAATGTCAACACAAGAACATAGATAATGATAAGTTTTATAAAGTTAATTTATTCTGTAATTTATTAAAGCTAACAAGACAAGGTTGGTTCTACTGAACGGAAAATTTGTGTTATTCGCGGAACAGAGAGATCTATGATATCCTCTTAGTATTGGAGCTGAGTTTATATTTTATAAAGTTTAAAAGTAAAAATATTGATAACAATTTTAAATTGGCCACAACTCAATAAAAGTTGAGACATTTCAATTTGATAATAGATCAATTTACTCTAATATTAAATAATACAAAGTTAAATAGATAATTCATAATATACAATTTGGTATTTTATGAGTTTATAAAATGAATACAGCACATACAGGTGTAGTGTCTTCTAAATGATATAGAACTAGAAATACTAACAAGTTTTTTTTCTGGGTCTTGAAGAGCTATCCAAAGCCAAGTAGCAATTGAACAGTACAATTTTTTTGAACTAATTTTGCCACAACAAGTTTTCATCATTTTGATTAGGTCTTTCACCATATCAGCATTCACGGTTCTCTGCAACAATATAATTTAAGGAGTATGTTGAATCATGTGTTATGAAAATAAATACTATACAAAATCAGACAGCACTACTGATTATAACAATCTTATTACCGAATTCAAAATTATTTATGACAATAAAAAAATGGATAGCTGTTTAAGAACTCACCACCCATATATGCCAAGAGGTTTCATGATACTTGAGTAAATTTGTCAGAACGCGGATTGCTGGCTCCCTAGCATCAATACTTGGTTGAGATTGGTTGGAATAATGCAGAAAGTGAAACATGCTGTCCACAATTGTACCTTCTGATGTTTTCAAGCATAACTCTTTGGATAACGTTGTACATGTATCTAAAAACAAAACATTGCACTAAAAATACCATAGATATGATATATAATAAAAGGTCAAATAAAATTATTGTTAATATCTATTAGTTTTAATATAGACGATTTAGTACATACATAATTTAATAAGCATCAATACAACTTACAACAATTAAATAAATTACTTCTAAATATCAAATAATTCTATAAAAGATCTAATAAGAAAGAAACTTGTTTTTTTTTTAATTTCAACAACTTGAGTGTTTCAAAAATAAAAATGTATGAATATTTTAATTTTCATTATAAGGAATGATATGCACTAAGTCACTAACTTATGCAGAATATACATATATAATGTCTGAGAAAATGTATAAATTAAAATTTTGAGTTTCTTAATATTTTATTTCTTTTTAAGGTTTTAGTATCAAGAAGACAACATTATTAACATAAGTTTTATATACTTTAGTTGTTAATCAATCAATTTCAGTTTTAGTTATAATTTTGCTCGTCTACAATATAATGCTATATAATAGCAAAGATATACTACCTAAGTTCCAGAAAACTGTGGCAAGTTCCCGATAGGAATATTCATTTCTTCTTTGCTTGTTCAATACATCAACTACGTCATTGTGTCGTTTGCCCAATGTGAGGCCACCTTTTTGAGGAATTCTTATTGTTTCTCGCCTACACTGATATCTTTTTCTTACAGTATAACCTCTCCATATGGCCTTTTAAATAATTTAATCCATATTTAATCACACATCTGTTGATACTTGGTTGTAAGATTGTATGAATATTTAATATTGAAAATTTACCTGTATCAAAGTTACAGCACGCACAAGTTTTTGATTATGTAATTCTTCCTTGATCTGGGGTAATTTCTTTCTAACCAAAAATCCTCTGGCAATAGCTTGTATTCTAGATGCCGCAACATTCTTTTTCTGTAAATGTTTACGATTTAACATTACATTTCTGGTCCAAATTTGTATCTGAACGGCAGCTCGCATTTCCATTTTCAACTCAAATAAGAACGCATGGCCAGCTAACAACCTTTTGCACTGTGTATGTTTAAATCTTATAATACGCAACTTTGGCACAAGTTTGAAAAAAACAGAACATTTTTCATTAAGATAAAATGAGATATGCAAGACAAGAGACAAGCAGAAGAGAACGGAATACTCAATTACTTGGAGCAATAGATATTATGCGAGCTGCCGGGTTAATTTGTACCAAGCTGCACACAGAAAGGAAAATTGTTACAAAAATAAAATATTAAAAACTTACCTCCAAAGTATCTAACGCAAGTCTATGCTTAGCTTCCATACTATCTTTTAACTGTGGCCAATGTCTACGCGCCAAGTATCCTCTAACATGAGTCTGTAATACGATTGTGGACTTTTTCAGAAGTTCATATTGCTGTTTTTGTACCAACATAGCTTTGTGTGCTCTGTAATGTCTTTGTAATATGATAACACTATCTTTTAATAATAAATATTCTCGTTCTACTGTTTTCATAGCAACAATGGCTCGATATCTTGCCTGAATATTCATCACAGAATGTCTCAGTTTGATATAACTTAAACGATCAGGAGTGGGTGGCAAGCAAAGACGCAGGAATTTTTTTATTGTATTACTGGCAGCAATCAATTGTTTCTTATTAACTTCTAACTCATACTTAGTCTTTGGCCATTTTTTGAGAACCAAATGTCCCCTGAACAATGCTTGTAGTTGAATAATCTTTGCTCTAGTTTTTTCATAAACGAGTTTCTGTTGTTTCATAGCCACATTAGCCCTGAATCTTCTTTGAATCACAATAACATTGTAACGTAATATCTGATATTCTTTTACTTGTTTATTGGCTCTGAATCTACTTTGGATAAGAGTTGTGGCTCTCCTGAGCTTAAGAAATTTTAAACGGTTGTTATTAATTGGAAGATTTTTCCTCAGAACCCTTTTAATTATATTACTACTATTGATCAAATGTTGACGTTTTACAATCAACTCATTTCGTAGAGATGGCCATTGCTTTCTTACTAAATATCCTCTAGCCACACTTTGCAATTTAAGGGTTACAGTTTTAAGCTGTACATATTTTTGTCTTTGTAGCTTCATTTCTTTCAAAGCACGGAATCGGTTTTGTACAATAATGACAGATCTTTTTAAATCAAGAAACCTTGTACGGTCTTTTGTTAACGGCAAATTATTCCTCAGAACCCTTTTAATTATATTACTACTATTGATCAAATGTTGACGTTTTACTATCAACTCATTTCGTAGAGATGGCCATTGCTTTCTTACTAAATATCCTCTAGCCACACTTTGCAATTTAAGGGTTACAGTTTTAAGTTGTAGATATTTCTGCCTTTGTCGCTTCATTTCTTTCAAAGCACGGAATTGGTTTTGTACAATAATGACAGATCTTTTTAAATCAAGAAATTGAATACGGTCTTCTGTTAATCGAAGATTACTTCTGAGAGCTCTCTTAATCATATTACTACAGATTATTAAACGTGTTCTATTTGCTTTTAGCTCTGTGTGCAATGCAGACCATTTTTTCCGCACAATGTAACCTCTAGTTAAAGCCTGCAATTTAAGTACACACATTTTAAGTTTTAAATAGTGATTTTTTTGTTTTACCATGGCTTGTTTTGCTCTAAATCTTTGTTGTATGACTATTGCACTTTTTTTAAACAAAATAAATGCTTTTATCTGTACCTTCATTAAATTATTTGCCCTAAATCTTCTTTGAACGGTCAATGTCATGTGCAATAATTTTTTATAATACAATTCGTCTTCAGTGGGTGGTAAGTTCTTTCTTAAAAAGCACTTGATAATGTTGATGGCATTAATTCTATTCATTTTTTCTATTACAAGGGAATGTTTTATTTGCAACCAGTTTTTTCTTATTATAAAACCACGATACGCTTTTTGAATTAGTAAAGCTGATTGTTTAGCTTTTAAATATTGTTGTCGATCTCTTTCCATAGCAATTTTGGATCTAAATTTTCTTTGAACAAATACTGTAGTTCTTCTTAAAATTATAAATTGTTTTCGGTCTTCAGTTAAAAGTTTAAGTTTATTTTGTAAGTATTGTTTGATTTTAGTTGAAGCTAGATGTAACTTTTCACGATTTTTAATCAATTCAGCTTGTTTATGGGGCCAATGTTTTCTGGTCAAATAACCACGGACACAAGCTTGTATTTTGGTAGCAGCTAAGTGACGTTTAAACGTTTGCTTAGCTCTAATCCTTTTTATGATAACTAATTTGAGGTTATTGTTTCGCCACCAATGCTGAATTGTTTTTGCTGCTTTATTGTATCGAGGAGTTAAATACTTATAAATTAATTGCCAGAATAGTGATAGCATTTTTTCTCTATGACCATTCACAATATCACGAGTACTTATATTTCCCTCGATGCTAATATGTTCAGATATTCTTGTTAATGCCAAATTTACATTATGTATTTTTTGCAGTTTTGATATAGCAGGAAGTCTTAGTTTCTGCGACAGTGGTTCTCCTTTGAACAAGATTTCTACAACTCTAGTAATTCTGGTGCCATCCCTGAGGTCATTCAATGATTTAACAGCATAATTAACTTCATCCAAATGGGTTTGTTTATGAGTCAAATTATAGTCAATACTACGTAGCCTACGATTTATGTCTCCATTTGCTGTTACCATGTCAGCACAAAATCCCATCAAGAAGTCATGGCTACTCTGTAAATAAAAAAAATATTTACTTTGTGATAAATTATATCATATTGAACATCATTAATTCACTCACTTTATAAGGAGAATCTATTTTGAAAAGACATGGATTATGTCTGATAAGTTGTTGTTCTTTAGCACGATCCAAAAAATATACTAGCATAAATATTTTTTTCAAAATAAATTTTTTCATGGCGATCTGCAAAATAAAACACATTTTTTTCAATAAAAAATTTATTAATTTCCAATATTTTTCTTTACATTGTATGTGGGAAGGTTCACTTGAAGAACAGTAGCTTTGGTAAACTTTTGTTTAATGAAATCATTATTAAACAAATGTTTACGGATAAACCATCCAAGTCCATCTAAGTCATGAGATGCAGAATTTATATGAATTATTTGACCATACACTGCTTCCAAACCAATTCGTAGCCACAATGGATTAAAGCATTTTAACAAATCCGTAATCTTTTTCTTTAAATCTAACAAAATACATAATAATTATTAATTATACAAACATTTTTAACATTAAACGAAATCTCACTTAAATCCAAATGTATTTGACGGTCATCTCGCACTGTTATGAAATCTTTTTCTATTGATATAGTCAATTTTGATAAAACAGTGGCAACATTTGTAGATGTAATAAGATTTGATGTTGCTTTCCGTAACGCACTCCATTGTTGTGGACACTGCTTGTATATTTGTGATACAAATAAATCTTTTTGAGTAGCAAATTGCATGGGCTTATTTCTATGACTTGTCTTGGATGCCTCTTCCCAAGCCACTGTTGCTTGCTCTAAGTCATCTAATTCTTCTTCATCTGCCAATTTATCAGTAGGCATAAGCAGTGCATTTAACCATCGAATCATATCAGATTCTTGACGATCCAGCCATTCAGCTTCATAATATTGAGACCTAAAAACACAAATATGAACTATATTTATATCCATAATTAATACAATTATACTTCTCAGTATAGACAAACAATTAAATTATGATTTTTTAACTATACATATTAATTATAAGAACTTAGGTTAAATAAGATTATACTCAAACATACATTTTTAAAAACGGATCTTCAGCATTACTATGATACACAAGTTCTGGATTTGCTAAGCACTTGAGGTATTGATCACACTTATCCAATTTTGGAGTTCTCAAATGTTTAGTCCGTGGACTAAGAATGCCTTGAAAAATAATTGTTAATAGATAAATGTTTGTAATAATACAGTGTTTGAACCATTAAATAGATAGACAAGAATGTATAAAAAATAATAACTTACTGTATTGTTTCAATCTATTCTTAGAAATCATTGATGATTTTGGGCTACATTTGTAATAAGGAGAATTTTTTAAAACAAATGATGGTCTTTTAGGCTTAGTATTGCTTGAAATAATCCCTAAAACATGAAAAATAATAAATAAATATAATTAATTCTTACTTATAGGTAGGTTATGTAAAATAAATAATTTTGTAAAATTACTTGTATGATGCATAGGTGTCCGAGCAGTCCATTCATAATTTTTCGATATGTTGAAGGATTGTTCAACTTTTAGAGGCAATGCAAATTGTTTCGGGCTGATATTTTTGATAAAAGTTGCACCATCTATGTTTAATTTATCCTTTGGTATTTCTTCAAATTTCTCACAAAGGTTTACAGATACTCTAGTTGGTTTTCTATTGTCAGGAGTGTAGACCTTAGCTGCGGTTGAAGCATCTATAGGCTTAAATGGTGATGTGTTGAATGAAGTAAAAGCCATGTTTTCATCAGCTATATTTAAACTAATACATTTTTTCGTGGTACTGAATGGAGAAATTAAGTTTTCAGTACTTTTCAACGGGGTCAAAAAAAAGTCATCAAATGGAGAATTGGTGCTAGTTAATTTAATGAGCGATTCATCAAGTGAATCGTCTGTCATTATGTCACAATTTGTATTTTGGGTATTAATGTGATTATTACCGAATGTGGTATATTGAGGATTTTTATCTGAACGTTTAAAACTAGTAAATGTTGTGCCGTGGTCAATCATGTTATTTTCCAAATTTGGAATATTTTCTTTTTCTCCAACTAAATAGGTTTGCCGTCTCATAGGCGATTCTAAAGTTTCTGCATGAATAGGTTCAGATATTTTTGTGGCATTATCAACTAAAACAATTCTTTCTGATGCACCATTAACAAATTTATTTTTTTTCAAAATTATTTTGTTTTGACCACCATTAAATTTGTTTTTAGCCAAATTTGAATTTTTGGACTTGGCTAATGTTACCGAAGTACCCTGAAAAATATTAATAATAAATCAAACTTGTAAAATAAATAACCAACAATGAAATAAAATAAACCGAATAGGTACAGAAAAATCACTTAAGTAGCTTACTCTTAATTTCTTGTGTAAAGGATCAATACAGTTTCCAAAAATAACAAAATCATATTTTCTGTTGTTATCTACTTGTTCTATTTTAATTAATTTACGCATGTTTCCATATACAGATGGTTGCCAAGTAATTGATAGTTTACGTTGTGAATTTGGTTGTAAGGTGAATTCATAAACATCAAAATGTATACCATCATTTGAAGGAGGTAACACAAACTGTAATAATTTAATTTTAATAGTAAAACTAATAGTTTTATTTAATTATGTAAATTATAAAAATAGAAATATTAATAACCTGTCTAGGTTTGTCAAGCAAATTAACAACAGTCAAAAATCTAATGGCTGTTTCTTTAATCCTTATATTTGAGAATTCTACTTGAGTCTGCTTTTGAAATGGCGATAATACCAAATAATACTCAAGTACTGTATTTGCTTCGTCTTCGAGCTTTGATTTAAATTTCACGGGGGGTGAAAATTCAGTCTAAAAGCAATTACACAATTAAAACAATTTTATCCAATTAATTTTCAAATAATACATACATCATTAAGTGCCTAAAAAACTATGAAGTTATGCAATTGTATATACAAATAGTTAGTTTATTGTTAGTTGTTATTATAAAATCCACTACCTCTTGAGGTCTATTTTTATAATAATTATTTTATTTAATTTTTTCAGACAAGAATTGTACCTATCATAACTCAACATTTTTGTACCCAAAAACCTGAATCCTAGAGATGAGTAAGTCTGTTCAAAGAGAAACATATCATACTCACTTTTGGAATCTGGAAATCACTTTAATCTGATTACTCAAATTAATGTTCAATAAACCTATTTTATTTTCTGTGGTTGACTTACATAAAGAATAACAATTTTTTGTATACAAAATAACATTTGCTTAGTATTATATAACATGAACATTTGTATTGATATTTCATGTCATAACTTTAATACCTGCTTTAGGCTAATACTAATGTTATCGTAACTAAGATATATACAGTATAAGTTAAGTATTCGGGCAACAAATCTCTGAACATAAATTCATTAAATTTTGTATTAAGAGGACTGGCACCCGGATGTAATGTCTCAGTCTTACAAGGGCGTAACAGTAAATTTTACTTGCAGCATATCATGTTTAGCTCTATTAGTTTAAAAATTAAAGTGAATTGACCTCTAATAAAATTTAAATGTAAGATTATTATTATCCAAGACTCATCTCATCTCATGAGATTTTTATTATATTTTAATTTTAAAGAGAGTTATGCGTATTTTTAATATTGTAAATTTTTTGTACATCTTAAAATATAAGAAAAAGCTTATAAGATGCCCAAGGGTCTAAATAATAATCTTAAATTTTAATTGTATAAGAGGTTAATTCACTCTAATTTTTAAACTAACAGAGCTAAACATAATTTGCTGAGAGTAAAATTTGCTATGTTACGCATTTGCAAGACAGAGACAACACATGCAGGTGCCACATCCTCTTAAATATTATTTTATTAGTTTGAACATTTTCAAAAAATATATACTTGTTTTATTAAGATAATATATTTATAAGAATCATTTTGATCAGGGGGGTGTATTGGGGGAAACTTTGAGATGGCATAACCACAATAATTATAACATGGAAAGACAAAATTTTTAAAAATATTTTCAATAATTTGTGTATGTGTAAATCTACTTTTGTCAACTATATTTACTATACATAATAATACATGAATGGGTATACTAATATTCTCTTGATCGTAGTGTGTGTATACGTATGAATTGTACATAAGTTCTGAGATATTCTCAGAATCAGTAATAACGGCAGACGACAAAGTCAAAAAATGAATGAGACAGTCTCTATTCTAATATAATAAATGGTGAATAAAAGTTAAGGGGGGGGGGGAATCACAACGATAATGGTTATTGGTTTTCCTAAAGTCCGTGAGACGTCTCCCTGTAAATTTTATTCATGCACCGCTACTAATTCTAATACTACTTCTAACTAACCTACTCATAATTTAATGGGGAATTTATGTTAAACATATATTATTATATTATTTTAATTTTCATGTTGTAGTAAAGTAAACTATTTTATATTTTTATCTACTCTAATTACCTAGATACCCTTTCTTCAAGTCAACATTTGGCTTTTAAGGAGTTGTTACTTTTGTACCTAATTGTATAATATATGTCATTGTTAATGCTTTATAACAAAAATAAACACTATAATTATTATTACTAAAAGGTAGACATGTCATTGTAATGAATATGTTGAATTTGAATTCAATGATACATAATTAAATACAAAAAACAATTGTTAGCCTAGACAGTGTGTCAGCCTTGCATACTTATATAAGTAATTAAATTATTAATATAAGAAATGCTAATACAAACAATTTGGCAAAAATGTCATGTATCCAGTTATTTTATTTTAAGCTTAAACTTGTCAACAAAATAAAAATATTTATTTTGCATGAAAATTCATAATTCTTTTGATATTTTTAACGGTTTTGAAAACAACTGGGAATTTTCAAATATGATCCCTTTTGGTATATTGGTTACCAAATGTACAGTTAAAAAATACTTTGTACAATATACTCTATAAATATTAAATGAAAACATTTACATTGACATCATAACTGCAAACTATTTAGATAAAATACAGAAAGTATATATTATTTGCATAGATAACCTGTACCATGTCAATTTACAAATCAAGAAAAGAATTCTTTATTCTTAAAGCTGTGTAATAATTTAATTACTTAATTAGCTATGATTGAAATGGATGTAAATTGAGGTTTTTTTATAAACTTTTTTCATTAAGACTAATTTACGAGCACCTGCTAAGATTAGGAAAAACATTGATCAATTTTTCATCAGACTTAAGGTCAGAATAGTAAGTATAGCTATTAGCAACTAAATCTCAAACATCTTTAATATTAAATGCATAAAATAAGTTTTATACTCTGTCTAACGAAAGAATGGACCTTGTTCGAGCATGTGAACTTTACCAGCTCTGCCGTCGTGAGGTTCTTTCTCCACACGGTGCCCAGTGGATTGTGGTGAGTACGACGGATGATGGAGACCATTAAAGTGGTGAGAATGAGCGGACTACAACAAGGCCCGTTCTTTTGTTGGATGGAGTATAGTACCAAACATAACTCAGTTTGAGTAGGTATGTTAGAAGAAAATAAAACATCAAATATCAAAATTCCAAGAGTATTAATTGTCTGATGGTAGTCATTATTTAAAGTTTTCAAAGGTTGAATAAAAATTTAGATCCTCTAGGAACCTACTATACCTACTGTGATAAACAGAATAAATTATGCAATGCGAGTTAATAAAATAATTAATTAAGTTCAGTTATAAATGGCTAGTACCTAGGTTTTTAAAGAAAATAAAAGTATTCTTTCAATTAGGTCTACCAGTAATAAATATTTTTAATTGTTTCAAAACTTCTTAACAACTAAGTACAATATTCAATCACAAAGAGTATGAGCAACATTTGTTTTCTCTCGCTCTATACCATACCCAACAGTAAAAACATATTGAAGAAAAATATTTTGGAGAAGGTCATCTTACAAAAATTATAAGGAATAATTTTTTGAGCATAACCCCTGATATAAGAATTAGTTTAAATATATTATCAAAACCATTTGATATCCAATTTAAGTTTAAAAAATATTTATTATATTTTTTAAGTCAAATACAAAACTAATACTTTACTCAAAAACATTTTCCTCTTTTTTTTAATACCTAGGTGATTTTATTCGAATTTGTTTTATCTACGTCGTGCGGGTCTGAGAAAAAACAAATATTGTGTTTATATCATCTTAAATTTCATGAATATAAAAGCAAGTCAAAGCTATTACTAGGCGGGAAAATATGAATAGACAATAGAAGTCTATAGTAAAAGACAGGTTACTAGTACAATCTCCTAGTCTTGAAGTACCTACCATTTACCAATATGATTCAATTCTTTCAACAATGGTAAAATCTTTGAATTATGGTGATATGCCTACTATTGGATGTACCATTTACCTACATCAGTATTTTGAAACTAATTAGGGAAATTCTTATTAACCAATAGGAAATTATAGGTACTGCATTAAACAAACAATACATTCAAATAATGATTCTCAGTACAACTCTTTCCACTATATAAATATAAATTCCATAGTATTCATGCCACCATCTTATCGTGGAAGATATTGTATTTCCACATTAGTAAACAGGCATCAACTTTAATAGAACTAATTTTATACAAATCTGTATGGTATACAGATCTATGTGGTTCATTATAACAGTATTATAAAGGTAATTGAAAAAATAGTATTTATTCTAGACCGGCAAGCAGTCCGTATACAAATCGTGAAAAAGAGGTATAAAAATTACTTAGCACAGATCATAATACTTACAACAAATTGAGACATCTTAAAGGTCAGTGGATGCAAATATTATCAAACTTCAGCAAGATTGTTGACGGTGAATTGTCTTACAACTGTGTGACCGATCGTTCCCAATACATCGTCACAAAACCTGGATTAATAATATAAAAAGATAAGCATAAACACAAAAATTCGCGACCGTTAGTTCAAGCACTGAACCGACCATTAGTTATAGACGTTAGAATGGAAATAAATAAAATCCATAATAGGCCCGAGCTGCCGAAATAAAAACCGTTAAAATTACGCAGCTGTAACAATTGTTGTTGTTGTCGCCGGGAGTGGGTAGAGTTTGAGACCAGACCATTGTCCAATGATCGTTCGGGCAGTTCGCCGAGCCAACAAACAATACTGATAGGATGCCGCAGTGTCGCCAACAAGCTTTGCCGTGTTGTCATCGGTCGGGACGTTCGTGTTATCAAGTGGACGTAATTCGTGATAACGGGACAATTGATACCCCGACTATAGTGCGAATCCTTATCACATCAAATACTTTTGATGGACTTGAATCAAATAATATTATAATCTTACCTTTATTGTAAATAATATGTAATTTAATTTTTTTAAGAGTCAATTCTTGGACAATTGCGACAATTCACTATTCAGCAATCGCGAGAGCTGGTAAGAATTCAGAACAATACTAAACATTATGCGTTGTTTGTCAACAACATTATATTA
>PVMI01033606.1:0-13996 GCA_008528875.1 Aulacorthum solani | reverse complement strand
ATTTAACTACCGTAAACACACACATACAAACTACACAAATAATACTCTTACCATTAAGTTCTATAATAGGCCTATTCACTCTAATTTTTAAACTAACAATGTTAAACGTGATCTGCTGACCGTTATGTTAAGTACTTGAAAGATGGAGACAACAATTGTGAGACAAAAATGCCTGCGTTACATCCTCTTAAAGATCCCCATACACTGCAGAGTCAGTGGTTGAGGCAAAATGAAGCTGACATAATTTTACTGCCACTGCTGCAGTGTGTGGCGACCTTCATACAAATAAATCCCTGAACAATATATTGTACGTAAGAACAAAAATATTGTGTATTGTATATTTAATATAAAATTTATAAACTTACAGGTCATTTAAATTTTTAGGTAAATCAACAGAAATCTCTTCAACATTTTCTGGAATATCTAAGACACCAGTAGATGGTATTGCACAAACTGCTAATACTTTTAGATCAATTGAACTATGATTTGTAGCAATGTATAAACTTTGAATATGAATAACTCTCATATTATTATGTTCCAAAGAACAAACGTTTAAATAACCAATCTAATTTCAATGAGCATGTGTTATACTTTTTGGTTATAAAAATAATAATGCTAGAAAACTTACATGGTTTTTACAGTTTATAACAACTGATGTATGCCCCTTTAAAGGAATTAATCCATTGACTGATGGCATATAGAATGACTGACTATTGGATAATTGAAGGGGTTGTGATCGATGAGTGGTATATTCAATATTTAAATCAATATAAAATGTATTCTAAAAATGAAACAGATTTAAAATTAACTTATCATTAATACTAATTTCATGAAAATATGCATTAACACTGTTCATTAAGTGAATTGGAAATATACTCATAACTTATTTTAATATATTAATAAATATAGATTAATTATAATAAATAATGTAATCTATAAAGATGATGGTTACTTATAAAACATCGTACTTCAATAACTGGAGGTGCCACAACACAAAAATTTTCAATGCTACAAAAGACATCAGTTGTATTGCATAATGTTATGATTTGACTCGATGTATTGACTATTAATGCCCAAGGTTGTACGACAATTACACGACTTAAACCATTACTATGATCAAGATGTCCATAATGTTGAACCTACATTTTAGTAGATTTAAAGTTACTTGAATTATTATTTTAAAAATAGATAAGATGAAAATGTATTTACAAACACATTATATTATAATTGATAGTCAACAAATTATAATCTGAGTACATATAATATAAACTTTACTTTAACAGTAGTTTCAGTGTCTGGCAATTCACATTTTTTCCATTTGATGCTTGCATATTGTTGACCAATAAATGGCCATTGAAGATCAGAATCCATTATAGTATATTTTCCATTAAGGAGATCTTCAATGGTAAAATAACTGTCATTAAATAACTCAGGAATGTCAATATTCATGTAATATGTTATAGATACTGGCGGAGAAGACGCCGAAGACTCCTCACTAAAAATATTCCAATTGTTGTTTTTGTTATTATACATAACATTTGTTATTTATATAATATAAATATTTAAATTAATTATATACAATTTATTTATAAATATTATAATAAAATAATTGACTAACTTTAATTTTATAGTTAAATTGTAGACATCTTTCATAGTACCAGGCAAATCGATATGTTGTATATCATTTAAGGTCATGGCAGATTTGGCTTCTATAATGGTATTACGTTCTAATTTATTATCAACTAATTCAAAGTTTAGTAAAGTGCTATAAGGCAAGTACGAACGCACAACATACATTGGCATCAATAAAATCTAGAAATGTTAAAATTTAATAACTAATTAATTATTTAAAAAAATATTTATTATTTTACTACATACCAAGATACGAGGTATTTTATTAATGTTTTCTATGATTAAACGGCACCAGATACTACGATATTTCTTCATATTATCCTTCATAGGAACTGTTGAAAATTATTATTTTCATTAATTAATTCATCAGATTTTATTAAGTAAACACTATTACTTTTGACTAGCCAAGAGTTTTGATTCCCATTAGCTAACTCAACAGCATGTAATGGAATAGGCCCAGACCAAGGACCTTCGTGATTAGGAGTATGAAAACTTAATTTTAAAGTAACTTTAAGTCCATTATATAACATTATTGATGGTGAATTATTTTCAGGGACAACTGTTAAAGTCTGCAAAACTAAGTTATGGTGATCTTTTTGTTCTTCTACTTGTTTGACTTTGGTAAATCGAGCATCCAACAAATAATTTGTTTTATTTAAAACACTTAATTGGCTAGATACAATAACCTAATATAACACAGAATTATTATAAAAATAAAAAATATTTTAAGCTAAACTAGTACATACTTTTATAAGAGAAGGTGACATATTTGTTATAGACACAATTAAAATATGAGATACTCCTTTATGGTTTTTTACAGTTAAAGACATCAAAGCTTCAGTCCGTAAACTTATTTCATTACTCCAAGACAAACTAAATATTCATAAAAATTATTAGTAAAAGCGTAAGACATAATCCTATTTGACTTGATCTAAGAATTACTTATCGGCATCTCCAACACTAAATCGTATGTGAGGGTGTTCAGTAGGCACTCGCCATGTGTATTGATAAGATTGTAAACTATTGAGAGTGATAACTTCATTGGTGCTTGCTTGACCAAATCTACAAAAATAAATGAATGTAGTTATTAGTTCAGAGTTAAAATAACTTGATCTTTAACTGTATGAATTTAATGAAACTATTTAACTACTATTATTACATAGTAACACTGTCTCTAAAACCTAATCTAGTCTAAAAAATAAAAATTAGTAACTTACATTATTTCAAAATTGGTATCATTACAAATAATATATGGTGTGGTAATAAAATAAGTATTATTTTTCCATAGCTGCACTGCTGCCATCAAAGAATTTATCATACTTGGACCAAATTGACATGCAATTGCTCCTGTTTGAATGTTGTATTGAATATCCGGTTCTATTTTTATTAAAATAATATAAACATTGTAGGATACAGGTTGCAAACATCGTTTTTAATGATTTATAAAATATTTACTTGGTTTAGTCGTATGATGACTTGTAAATAAACAAAATGATTTTACAATAGGGATTTGTGTTAATGTTCCATAATTTAATAGTTCAAGCCTCAAATGTGCTTGAGCTGATGTATTCATTTCTCCTAATAGAAATAAAAAAATATTCTTTTAATTATACAATAAATAGTATATTAACAATAAATAAAATGCTACTTTTCTCCTACACATACACAATAGCCAACAGGTAACATTTATCACCCTCTGCATAACTCTAAATGCCTATTAGTTAGGTGCTTGGTCTGAGCTCTGTAAGTCCGCAAACAACCGACATAATGTTTCTTAATAAATGTATACCTGTTTTTGTTTATTTACCTACCCTTCTAGCACATATAAACTTTACAGTGTCTGTCCTTAAATTGATATACTCCACTCGATAATACCCTTGTCATACTTATGTCAGCCTAACTATTTTTATAATTCTTTACACCTTTTAACATATCTTGCCAGTGAGGACCCTAGCTTTAACTTCTGAGCAATTTTAAATAACTGTCAAACTGTACAAAACATGTTATTATTTTTATGAGATTTACTTGTATTTTATTGTTAGTTTTGGAGATAAACACTTGTTCGATATGTTAAATAAAAATAAAAATCAATGTTTGTGGAATTCTTTTTTTCCCCATTATTTCAAAATATTTTATGTAAATGATAGAAAATATAAATGTATATCAGTCCTGCTAGTTTCGCTAGTTAGTTCCAATGAATTAATTGCTGGTCTTAATAAATAAAATATTGCATGATATTGCACTACCATATAACAATAATTGAACTAAAATTTAAAATAATTCGATAAATATCAAATACCTTCTTGAAGTTTGAAGCCAACATTTACTTGATCCAATATAAAAATAACTAGTTTATGTTTTGGAGGGTCATCAGAAATGCAATTGTATCGTGATAAATATGTTTTTTTTTTAACATGATATGCAATATTAATCTATAAAATAAGTTTAAGTAGGTATTAAGATAGTACATTTTAAAATTTATTTCATGCACATTATTTACTTTAATTGATGAAGCTGATAATGATAGTTGTAATTGTGGTACTAGGCTTGGTGAAAAATATGAGTCAACTCTGAGGCATCCAACTAAACTCCTATGAATAAATTATTATAGTAGTACATATTGTACATTAAAAAAGTGATTTATAGTACTTTATCTGTAGCGGATAATGATTTGCACATGTATTATCCATAATAATACGCCATGTGTTTGAAACAGCTTTTAATGATTCCAGTCGCAATAGCATTGGTTCATATTTTGGAAATATGAAAATAGTATGCTCTCTAAAACAATTCTGTATCTCATCATACCATTGTAAATGAAATTTAACGTCTATGTCCACCTTGAAAATATTACAAGTTAAAATTGTATTTATACAACATAGTATTTATTCTAAAACTCAACATACATCCATAGGAACTGGTTGTATTTCAATTTTTGTCAATGTTCTGGGTTGAGGATATCGCCATGTAATTTTAGGAGGATTATTCAATAAATGTTCAGAAAAAATTATCTGATAGGGCAAAGGTAAGTCAGAACTAGTAGTTTCGATAAATTGAAAAGCTCCAGCTCTAAGATCATCTTGATAAAATTGTTCATCAGATTCAGAACCTTAGAAAAAATATAAGTATTTATATTACACATTAAATTTTTCTTAGAGACTGAGTGGAATTTTGTTTTAAGTTGTTACTGCTTTAATAAAATATCTCATAAAAAACCTAATTTAAAAAATTACATATAGTTGTACAACCAATAATTTATCTCCCGATTCACTCAAAATCTAAAAATAATAAATTTAAAAAATGAACATACTTTGATTTTGATTTTTAGTAGTATTTTTATTATATTCAAATAGATATTTATATTCATTCCACATTAGTTTTATTGTATTGTAATGGTCTGGAGAAATGTGGAACGATATATAATCTGTTAATATTTTTAGTTGCTTTGTTGGTCTTAAGTATTCAGGCACCCAAGGATCAGATGATAAAACAATTTCTAACGTCATTGTCCATGGATGTAATATCAATTCATTTGTATTATAATTGGAGTAATCGTGTCCAACTGATATTGTCACACTATTTAATGTTATTTCACCATTCATCCTTTCAGATGGTTTTCGCCACAGACAGTTTAATTTATAAAGAATACTTTCAATACTGAGCACAATATTATCTAAAATTTACAAATTATTTTGCATTATAAAAATTTTGCAATAAATTAAATTTTTTAACAGCATACCATTATTTTCAGTAGATAGCTGAAAAAATATTTGTTGAGTTGTTAAGTTCATAACTATTGGTTTTGAGTACCAACAATGTTCATTAATTGGTGACACTGGATAGTCAACTACATTTTCATTAGTTGTTTCACTAATTACACTAGTATTTTCAGTTGAATCAACAACTGAATTGTCGTATTTATGTGGATCTAATTCATCAGTCACATATTGAGATACAACAGAATCAATTTTAAAAGATGGACTTAGAATTTCATTTTCAAACCTAGAAAACATAAAATGATTAAGAAAAAAATTATTTATTCATAGTTATATATTATAAATCTTTATTAGTATAACTATACTTTATTCAAAATATTTAAAACAATTAAAATAAAATAATCAATAAGTAGAAAAAGTTTTTTTAATCAAGAACTCATCACTAAATTATAAACATTTACATTAGTCTATTTAAATTTTTATTACAAGCATTTCATTCATGTTGACTCTTTCCTTTCTTACTAACGCATAATATACAACATTTTTGTTCAGAATAATCCGTTTAAATCTGTTATTTTTAAATTTAGTATGAATTGATCTATTATTAAATTTAATGGTTAGAGAGTGAGAAAAGATAATAATTGATAATAACACTAGAATTTTTGAATGCTTTAATTTTGAAGCAACTTATGAGTATTTTATCATTTCTATAGTAACACTATCTATAATTCACTTTAATATTAAAAATAACAAAGTAAAATGGAATATTCTGAAGCTACATTCTGGTTTGTTATGAGTTAGTAAAATGGAAGTAACATAGTAGAATATGACATTTTTTTTTGTAATATAATCAAAGTATATAATTTCTTAAATTGAATTACTAAGTATCATTATCAACTTACTTTGAATCAGTTTGAAAATTATAATTGTTAGTCTCTTCGTGGGGTAAAATACCTTCATGTAACATTTTTTTCACAAGATCTAATAAATTATAACAGTGATCAATCTTTTGTTTGTTTAATAATAAAGAAATAGCTCTTCCTAAATTTAGTTCAACCTATGAAAATACAAGTATTTATTACATATAAATATATAAATTAATTCAAGCAATATTATTCACATACTTTATACTGGCTAATTGTAATAGGACGAGACATTTTTAATGTGAAAAATGCTAAAGGAATTTCATCCATTGTATTGGATTTAGTTTTAAACAGTGGAACTGAGTACATTTTAGGATCTGGTATTTCGATGCATGATTCATTTTTTGGAGCTAATGAAATTGTCAGATCAAAAAAAATTACCTAAAATAAAATATTAATATAAATATATTTACAATCAATATATACAATAAAATATTTTTCATACTTGACAAGAATCGGAAGTACTAGATAGCGAAAAAAAAATATGAGGTTGATGAACCACAGCAAAGAGCAAAGGTTCAGATACTTTGATATCATTCTTTTTTATGCGGTTAAAAAAGTTGAAATTGATTTGATTTCCTGTGATGATTACATCAATTGGAATTTTATTTACAATATTAGTATCCCTAAAAAATAAAGTCAATTAATTATATTCTGTGAAAAGTAGTGTACATTTATTATAATGTAATACAATGCTTTTTAACATTATATCCCTGTAGTAAACATAACCGTAAGTATCACTTTGTAATATACATATTTTATTTATTTATTATTTTATCAATAGTAAAATATTGATTTCATAGCATATGTTTAGAAAATAATTTGTGTGCAATTATTTTTTTTAGTTGGAATAGGTTCAGTTAGACTTGTGATAGTCATAATTTCTATCAAATAGCTAAAAAAGTATCACATTATTTTATCATTAGCTCTTAATACAATTTAAAATTAGTTTATTTTTTTATGATATTCACAAAATGTCAATAACTTGTCAGACATTTTTTTTTGAAAATTTAGATTAAATGAATATTTTGTAAATTCCTTAACATTGAATTACATAGAAAACTTTTTTTTGAACATTTAAATTAAATTAGAATTTTTATTTAACTTTTGAAAAACTTACATTTAAATTTATTGAATTGACACAAAGATAAATAGTGTAAAATAGGAATTTTGACATACTGTTAATGCATTTTAAAAGAAAAAACTTACTTCTTTATGAAAAGTGCAATATTTGATTGAGTATTTATTTTATTTTCAATCAATGAACTATTTTCTTGATAAAAACATGTACCATTATCTTCAGTCGAATGAATGCCACTATCCTGAGTTAATGACTCTGTTATGAATTTTGATTGTACTTTTTCACCTTTTATAATAACATGAGTATAATTTGCTTTTAGATGGCTTAGTATATATTCATTGCTTTGAGAAGCTAATATATTAAATAAGTTGAGTTGTTCTACTGACAATGTGATTGAGATTTCATTTAATGTATTTACCTGAAAAAAAATAACAATAAAAAAAATGATATCATTGAAAATTTAGATTTAAAATACTAACTTCCATCCAACTTCCACATACTAATGTGTTTTCTGGTTCAAATATAATTGCAGGTGCATATACTGAGTGAAAAGATACTTTACTAAACAAAGTTGATGTATTAATCTCATCCAAATTTGAATTCCCCATAGCCCTAGGTCTTTTTCCTTCATTCCATAACAATGCAGCATTTGGTTGATGATCAGTATCCAAAGTGGATGATACTTGATAACATTCCAAAACTTGTTTGAGATCAATCCAAAATCCAGTTTTTATTGAAAATCCATTTATAACAATTTGATATTGACGATCTTCAACTATTGATCCTGGAATAGTTAATAACCCTCTTTTTTCAGCTTCAACATATAAATCCTTTCTGAGTGGTGTTCGTGTAATTGGATTCTCAGGATTTTGATTTATTTTTATTGAATTAACCTAAAGTATGTGAATTAATTACATCCGATACCAAATTTAATTTTACTTGAGTTTGTATTACTTGAATTATAGCAGTATCTTGATGTTGATTATTTTTATTTTGTACAGAAATTGGAATGAAAATTCTTAATAATGCAATATCCAAATAAAATAATGGTAATGTTAAACCTATGAGTTCATTACTTGGTTCTAACTTGTTATGAGAGTTTGATAGAGGGTTAAGTATATATTTTGAATTTATAAATATATCTAAAAGAGGATCAATTATAGATAAGAATTGGTGAAGGTTTAAAGGAGATATAACAATATCAATTGGTTGCACTTTGATTACAATTTCCATAATGTATTCATCCATTAGTTGTTGGTTCAACTTAAGCATTTCATCACTGACCTAATAAAATAATAATAATAATAATAATAATATTAATAAGTAATAACTAATAATTATAAACTCTTAATTTAATAATGTGATTTATTCAAACAAAGTTTGATTTAAAATGTTGGGAACTGTTAAATTAACAATTAACTTTTTTATGCATACTTATGTAAATCAATAATTATTTTTAACAGAATGATTAAATTTTAATAGCAGATAACTTTTGAGGTGATGAAGAATTTAGAGAAACTTTAATATATATTATCAACTGTATAACTGAAAATAAAAATGTATTACCATATGTAAAGGTGTAATATCCTTGTTTGTCTTGGGTCCTTGGAAAGAACTTTTAATAGCTCGAGTTAAAGTAAAATTTAAAAATCCATCAGTTTTTGAAGATTTCTCTGAGCTGTTTAGTGGATCATAACCTTTTAGTATAAGCCCTAAATATGGTCCATGTTTCCATTGTTCTTCTTTCGTGTTTCTATGAGAAATAGTTGAATAGATAATATATTATCCCACAAAATAATGGAATACTTATTTATTAATTACTTTGTGAAGTGTTGAATAGAAGCTGAAGATATTTTCAACTTTAATTTTTGATATGAAAGTCCAAAGTCTAAAGAACTTATAACATCTTCTAAATCTAATACCAGCTTAACATTTTCTGATGAACTATGTTCTGGATTATTTTTTATGATCAATGAAAACCTAGCCAAAGTCCATTGAAACCAACCAGATAATTTTAGAGTTTCTTCTGATTTTTTTAAATCTTAAATTACAAATTACATAATTTATAAATATAAAAAAATATGTTTTTATAAGTGGTATATTCAGGGGTAATAGTTTAGAGAGTATCCGATTCTTGGGAAATGCATTATATTCCTATATATTTGATAAGTTCAAGCATAAAAGATAACAAAATTAAAATATTGATGGCAAAAATGTATTTTTTTATTATTGTAGAATATTAGATATAGATAAAGTATGTAATAATAATTGAATTGAATATAGTAGATACATCTATAGAACCTATATCAAGGTTCAGAATCTATGATTTTTGGTTATATTGTCTCGTGTATAACTTACATATATAGGTTAAACAGAAATTTAATTTTTTAATGTATTTATTTATAATTCTGGTGATCATTAATTTATTTTTTTGGTCTAATCAAAAAACCAAACTCAACAAAATTAAAAAACCAATAACCCCATGGCCTCCTCTGCCCGGCTGTTCCAGAAGACAAGAAACAATTTTAAACCGCCTAAGAATAGGTCATACTTCATGTAAACACCAACACCTTATGACAAAAGAGGATCCACCCAACTGCACCACCTGTGGAGTCCAACTCACGATCAAATACATCTTCACCGAGTGCAGAAATAGCCAACAAGATAGTATTGAAATCCTCGGAACCACTCACCTATACGAAATCCTCAGTCCTGAATCAACCGCTATTCAAAAATAATTTATTTTTCTAAAAAAATCCACTTTATATAAAGAAATATAACTTGTATAACTTATAACTATAACTTGTATGTATAATATGTATTAATGTTATTTAAATACGTAATAATGTAATTTACTGTCAGACTAATGGCCAGAGCTGTCTCGGTCTTTTATGTTTAATAAAAAAAAAAAATTTATTTTTTACCATTTTTTAGGGTCTCATAAAATTGTTCCTTATAACTACAGTGTAAAAAATAATTCCTAAATATACCACTGTTGTTACTATTACAGATTTTACCAAATTGACGTATTTTGGATTCTACAGGTTCATCTTCAGGAATAGATGACATTTCATGGGCAACTGATCGGTTAAAAAATGTTCCATATTCAATATTTGCAAATATAACTTTGTAAACTTCTATTTGTTTTTTCAATAAATTAGCAACGAGGAGTACCTAAATTTAAAAAAAAAATGTTTATATAATTTTACTTATTTATAAAATATGAAGTATATATTTTTATTTTAATATTTTTTATTGATAACACTTACTTGTTGTTCTGATAAGCAAATAGAAATTGGATCAGAATCACAATGTATACATGCAGCTAAGCTTTTCAATGTTTGGGTATTATTGTTATGAAATTGGGTTGTAATAGCTAATGTACATTGAGCACTAAATGGATAAAGAAGTTGTATTTTATGTGTGTATGATCTTTGATATGTGCTATCATAAGTACTATGAATTGTATAGCATTCTAATTTACAAAAATTAAGTTGCCATGGAAAATATACACCATCTAGAAAAATGTTTAATTAAGAATTATAATATTATATTATTTTATTATAACAACATTTAAGTACAAAGATTTTTTAAATTTTAGATTATTGTACATTTATTTCCATCAAAGTTTTTGAATAAATCTATATCAATTATAAATAAAATAAAATGAGATTTGAATATCTTACCAGGTGACCATAATGTGCGAGGAAAACGCACTGGAGTTGTATTTAAATACTGTTCCATTTGATTTTGTGGTACAACACATTTTAAGGAAATGTTAGATATTCTTAATACAAGTAATCCATCTTCATTAACACTTGACAACTCAATTAATTCTTTCATATCCAAATTTTTACAGCTTTGAGATTTTTTTAACACTGATAATGATTTGCTAGGGAAATATAATGCAATTCTTGATGTATCAACAAAAACCATTGATGATTTCCATTTGTTGAATAAGCGTACAATTTTATTTTCTTTAGTCTAGAAATGGATAAATCAAAAAAAAAAAATCATGGAAAATATTACATTTTAAAATATGGAAGTTACATTGATTATACATTCTTAATAAAATGTTTATTGTTTTCATAAAATAAGCTCCTAAATATTAATAACAAAAATATCATGTAATTAGTATTTTAAATGTTAACTAATAAATTACTTCATTTTTTAAATGCATATAATTAGCTGAATGAAATGAAATGTTATCTGAAACACTACTATGAATAGATGGTTTAGGATACTTTTTTTTTGGATCACTGCTCATGCTAGTTTCGGAAATTTTTCTACTGGGAGCGCTGTAAAAATAAAAATGTTAAAAAATAAATTGTATGATAACTCTTTAAATGGAAATATTACCTGAAAAATGCTAGATCAGATGTCGAAGTTTTCTTCTTTATTTCTTTTTGCTTATTTACTTTGGGTACGTAAACTAACCATTCAAATAACATCGGGTCTAAATTCATATCCAACTGTCCAATTTTGAAATATATTAAAGGTGTTTCATTGACATTTATTTCAGATGGAAATTGAATAATTACTAGAATACACAAAAACAAATTTTAGTACATAATCATTAATTTAACATTTTTAGCAAAGCAATGAATATATTGATTATACAAAAATTTGTTTATTTTTTGTTTGTATACACAGAAATTAGTAAAAGAAATGCTTCAATTTTCTATTTTGAGGATTGTTTTTGTTAAAAAACATGATCTAGTATTTTAGAGTAATTGGTACATTTGAAAGGTGAAAAAAGAAAATTCATAGATTTCCGTATGCAATGATTTATCATTATTGAATTCAATTGTAACACATCTATTACAGTGATCTTTTTAATGATAAAGTATAATTGATTCCTACTGTACAACATAGCAGTTCCATACATTGCTCCCTTCTTTAACTGAATGTTACAAAAATAATGATTAAGAGAGTTATGCATAATACAAATACTTAAGTACTACATATCTAATTAATCAATATTAATTTTCAAAAAATTTCAGTCATCAGTATTAGCGTTAAGGTTACAAAAAGCCAACTAACGTATTTTAAAAAAATTATCAATTATAAGTTTAAAAAACATTTCATCCTATTGGATAATATATAATCATGTTCAAGCCTTCAAGGCTAGCCAAAGTGGTTATTTAATTTAATTATTTACATGCATAATTTAATAAATACATTTACTTACCATGAAGGAATGGTACAGAGTGTTTAATAAATTCTGGAGTTGAAAATATAATAGCACTTGTATTATTATTTATTGAACTGTGTGTTGCCATTTTAGCATTGATGTTATTGAATATAATTTTAGTACAAGTTACTTGATTTTCTGATTTATAGTATATTTTAACTCCTTCAAAATTGAATTTCAATACAACTGTACCTAAGTATAATCATTAAGATTATCAGAATATTATAAGTCAGTACTATTGAAATAAGTTTATGGTTTTTTTTTTTTTTATAAAATACTTAAATGCTCATATGTAAATTATACATAGGTATATTGTATAGTCTAGTCTCAATAACTTGGACCTCGATGAGAATAAAAATAAATTTGACTTATATATTTATATATTAAATGAGACTCGACTATATAATAGATTCCATAATATGATAAAATTATATATAATATCAATAAATACTCATCATTTCAAAATCCATTAACATTTTTGAGAATATATTTGTTACTATTTTTTTATTGTTATCATTATTGAAGGCCAACATAATTTTTTTTTTTTTTTTAATAATCCGAAGTGGAATATAATTTGGACTATTTAAATAAATGTTTATAAATATCAAATTTTGGAAGAGTTATTAATTAGTTATGAAACTTATAACTTATAAGCATTTTAAAGTTTAGATGGGCAGGGTAGTGGAAAAATATTTTGCATAATACTTATTGTCATTTGGAACATTAAATTAGATCTAAACTTTAAATCCTTATAATTCATACACTACTCACCTAAAATTAAATTTTTATACATTTAAGTAGTAGGTACACTGAAAAATATTTTAATTTGCAATAAGAAATTAAAAGTCTATATTATCATTCAAAAAAGTAAAAACCTAACGATAACAATCAGAAATATCACTTTTTAAATGATTAGTATTTTTTGATAAAATAATCATCCAATGCAACTTAATAAATGAGTTCATATAAGGTAAGAAGTTATAATGTTTCACACAATAAAATTTTTATATTTAAAATATAACAAAATGTATGAATTACCTGGTGTATCATTTAATAAAGATGATCTAAAAATAAAATTATTAACTTGCAAGAGTCGCCGATGATTTGACATAATTATTGAATGAATTATGTAATACATCAATAAACAGTTTTCTTTAGATGTGGAAAAACTAATCATATCTAAAAGTACATAAATACATAAAGTTAGGTCAACATTTAGAAATATGTAATTATTATATAATAATTTACCAATGTCTAATATGCAATCTGCATTTGAATCAATGTCAATCGTAGTATTAAATCCTATATTATTAATTACTAACAATTTCTGTGTTGATTCAGAAAGGACAAGATTTGCTACCAAATCTTTTACCTTGAATTTTCATAAACAAGAACAACAATATAAATTAGTTAGTATAATTTAGTCAATCCTCTAATGTACAACGCTAAA
>PVMI01033604.1:2394-13090 GCA_008528875.1 Aulacorthum solani | reverse complement strand
TATGGTTAAAAATAACTTAACATTTTTTTTTTTGATAGGAGTAGGAAAACATGTTGGGAATCTTCTATTAAAATGTCATATGTTAGCTATGAGAAAAAGATTTTTATGAATTTCCAACTGAAAAATAATTAACAAATATTGAACAATTTCTCATAGTTATAAATAGTTTGAAATTTTTACCATCCATAGAAAATACTAATATAAACATATTTGATGAAACTTTCAGGTGTCTACGGTTATTACTTTTTAAGTTAAACCAAAAAAATGAAATTGGTTTTAACTAAATACTTTTTTATTTTCACTTTTCTTGTTCAAGACACTTTCAAAAACTACTATGAATTTTCAATTTTTACCTTTCCAAAAATACTAATTAAATTCATTTTCCTATTACAAAAAATGCTGATGTTTAAAATTGCATCATTTTTTACTACACAAATATTGATGATAGATAGAGAAAAAAACACACACACACATCATGTGAACACAATAAATTCATTTGTTACGCCCTAAATCTAAAATTAAGAAAAAACTTTTTACTCAAAACCTATTTTTCTGACAAAACTAAGGCATTTAAAATATTATTTTTAGTCCATAAAAAAAGGTTCCTCATAACTAGACAAGAGTATTTCATACTGCAAACCAAAAAATCTGTAATATAAACAAGATTTTTTATTGGCATTACTGCATTAGAAATTCAAATATGGATGAAATTCAATATTTTTAATAAGAATAACAATTTTAGCTTTTTTTTTGATTAGCTTTCAGCATATAAGTTATTACAGCTTAAAAATTATGTATAGTATACAATAATATTATATTCTCTGCAATTTTAGTTATTTTGTTGCAATTCACAAAAATTTTTTGTGGGGATTTAAAACTTTTACACATTATATTATTGTAATATTTTATATAAACAATGACATTTTCAAAATATTTAGATTCATTTTATGCTGTTGCCTATTTATAGTTTATACCACTAATAGACTGTAAATAAAAATATTGTAATAATTAATAGCTATATATTTATGATAATAAGCAATAGACTGACAGACCGTCTCCTCTCCGAATTGTTTTTTGTATGCAATGATTTATTATTCAATTCAATTTTTACGTATCAATTTCAGTAAACCTACTCAATGACAAGTTACACTCGACTTCTATTGCACAGAAGTATGGTTACTTACTTTACCCCTTTTTTTGGAACCAATTATTTCTTTCAAATGTATTATTTTAACACACTCCTCTGTAGGCAATAACACATACCGTATCTCTATCATGCCTAGCTTTTTAGTTAAAGAATTGTTTTTATTTATAATCCTGAACAAGAATATTATAAAAAATGTTATTTTATTTTATATTTGAATACAGTTTATGATGATTATTTCTTGAAAATATATTATATATTCAAAATGTAACTATTACTTTAAAATTAATGAATTATCCTATTTGACAGTGTATTAATTTAAACAAAATACAAATGTATAAGTATTAAATGTGTTTTTATTAGGCACTTAAAAGACATATTATAGACATTAGATGAAGTATTTTAATTTGTTTAACATACCGTTCAAATAAATTTATTATTTAAGTTTATGGCACTGTAATAACTAATAATTCGTTGAATTTTTCTGAAAATGTATGATTAATTTGATTTAGCGTATAATAGAAAACTGATTATTTAATGACACTATGTACGAAACAGTACTTACTTTTAATTTTTAATTTTTAATTAATAAAAAATATTATTTTATTTTATGCCTTATACCATTTTTATGTTGATTCATTTGATTGAAATATTTTTGTGCTATATTTATATGACTAACAAAATTAGTATATTATTGTCAAAGGCTAGTTAAAATAAACAAACTAAAAACATTAATACATAACCATAATATATTAATTATTGTTTTCATTTATAATTTTAGGCAGACTTAGTAGAAATGAAAGAAATACAAAAGTCATTGGCAATTTTTTGTATAGCAACATATGGTGAGGGCGACCCAACTGATAATGCTATGGATTTCTACGAATGGCTTCAAAATGGTGACGCCGACCTAGAAGGATTGAATTATGCAGTAAGTATATTATTGAGGTAATTTCAAATTCAAATTGTTATTGTTGTGTAAATAGTAATCTGATGTTAAAATTTCCTTGCTGTTACTGAATTTTATTATATTTATTCATATTTATTATTTCTACTTGATATTCTGATTTCTGTACTGTCCATTTTAAATTTACCACAATAGATCTTCAGTCTAAATCTTAGACTTAATCCTTTAGGAAATTGTATTTTTATTAAAATTGTTATTACTTGTCTAACTTGTATGTTACCTATATTAATGGGTATCCTAGAAAATGTCTACGTGCGTTTATTTAATTTAATTTAATTCATACCGATGTTAAGTGGAGGTCACCCCAAAGTTATAGCCTACTTCATCCTATTTATGTTTGACATTCAT
Organism: Aulacorthum solani; assembly: GCA_008528875.1. Classification (NCBI taxonomy): domain Eukaryota; kingdom Metazoa; phylum Arthropoda; class Insecta; order Hemiptera; family Aphididae; genus Aulacorthum; species Aulacorthum solani. Next base: position 10,631 of record PVMI01033604.1, on the reverse strand, counting down.
GAATAGTAAACAAATGTATATTTTAATCCAATCAATAATAATTGTTATTAACATATACTGATTAAGTTTCAAACGCGTGCAATTTATACAAACCTAATTGTGATTTAAAATACATAAATTATAAAATACTAATTCATGAGTTTGATGAATGTTATTTATTTTCTGTATGGCAAATGCAAGTAAACTTACTATTACTAAGTGTAGTAACTTCAAAATTATAATATTTTTCCCCTGTGATAACATTTATATATTCTTTTTTTATAGTTAAACTATGATTTTTTTACACATAATTTGCTATTATAGTTTATAAACAACTACTATAACATTATGGTTAACACTTTTACTATTATTAACCTCATATGAGTATTTAAAAACCAACTAGCATATGGATTCATAATTATTTATTTATTTTTAGTTTCATGTAGATAGATTTTCTTTTATGTTATTCATTGTCTATATTATCTTATTGTTTACAGGTATTTGGATTGGGAAATAAAACTTATGAGCACTATAATGAAATTGCTATTTACATTGATCAACGTTTGGAAGAATTGGGTGCTACTAGAGTTCATGAAATTGGTCTAGGAGATGATGACGCCAAGTAAATACTAATATTAATTTTCATCATAAACTATATTTAAATTTAATATAAAATGTACATTTCAATTAAATGACTTAGTATTATAGTTAAACATACTTTATTTTTTATATTATTTTTATTATTATTTTTAATGCTAGAATTAAAAATAAAAAGCATAATATACTTTATTTGAGTTAAGAAATATACTCGGTAATCAACTTTTTCACATGACAGACATAAGTACAGACTGATGGTTGAATCGGTGGCGATGACAGACAGGTGTTGCATAACACCAACCAACCAAAACTGGTCGCCAAGTACATTTCTTAATTTAAAAATATTATTGCCTGTGAAAAAAATGAAAACATGCTGAGATTAGACAGTAATCAATAGTTAAGAATGCCCAAATGTTAGCAGTATTATGAAAAAAAAAATAGTTTTTAGTTCTCACTTCTAAGGTTTAGATAAGCCCATAGTGACATTTTCTCTGACTAAGCCATTTACATTCTTGCATTAATATTAATTTTTTACAACCTTTCTAACTCAACTTAACTTTTCATTTTAATATTAAAATATTTAAATGTATATATTAACTTATATTTCAGTATTGAAGATGACTTTGTTTCTTGGAAAGAAAAATTATGGGATAGTGTTTGCTCCCATTATGGTATTGAAGAAACTGGCGAAGAAAGCAATATTAGACAATACAAATTAGTAGACTGTTCTGAAGTTTTACCAGAGCGAATATTTTCTGGTGAAATATCACGACTTAAATCTTATGAAAACCAAAGATTGTAAGTTGTATTTAATATAATAATATGTTGAGTTTATTATCATAATTATAAGGACGTCAAACCCATATGTCTAGTCTTCATTGTACAAATATACAACATAGAAAATATATATCCAGTATGATAAAATGTTGTATAGGTAGTTAAAATTCATTTATATCACAGTGAATTGACTTTTATTAAAGGTAATCATGGTTATTTTAAAATTGTAATATTTTTATAGTAATACTTATAATACTCACTTTAAAATTATAATACTAAGAATAACCTATAGTTATTAGTAGGGCTAGAATTTATGTGCATTTGCATGTTTTTTTCCTTAAGTCCAAATTGATTGGTTGTCGGATTTTTCCACAATTTGGCTTATTCTCATTTAAATAGAACCAATTTGTTATTGCATATAAATCCTAGCCCTAGTTATTAGATTAAATTTGATAATAGATTCAATAATATTGAAACCAACACAAAATTAATTCTGCTGAATGCAAATGTTCTATGATGTACATTTGTACGATAGATACAACTGATCATTAGGGTTCGGCATCCTCTTAAGAGGTTTTTATATGTATATTTTATTCATTTATATATTTATTTTCAGCCCATTCGATGTTAAGAACCCTTATTTATCAAAAATTTTAGTTAATCGTGAGCTGCATAAATCTGGTGATCGTTCTTGTATGCATATTGAGTTTGATATTGATGGATCTAAGATGAGGTATGATACAGGAGATCATGTGGCTGTCTATCCCAAAAATTCTTCTGAATTAGTAGAGAAAATTGGACAATTATTAAATGCAGATCTAGATACTGTATTTTCATTGTTGAACACTGATGGTAATAATTTGTTTATTAAAACATAACATGCTTAATATTATAAATTTGCCATTACTCATTATAACTTTTTTTTTCCAGAGGAATCCAGTAAAAAACACCCATTTCCTTGTCCTTGTACTTATCGAACAGCTTTAACTTATTATTTGGATATAACTTCAAATCCACGAACACATATTATGAAAGAATTAATTGAATATGCAAGTGATCCAAAGGTTTGTTTTTGTTTTAATAACCATTAATTAATTTTTTTTTTGAAATTCTATCATATTTGTATTTGTTTGATTTTAGGATCAAGAAAAATTAAAGCTTATGGCAAGCTCAACCCCAGAGGGCAAAAAAGAATTTCATGAATGGATTTTGCGTGACAATCGTAATATTGTTCATATTTTGGAAGATTTACCGAGTGTCAAACCTGATTTGGACCATTTATGTGAACTTCTTCCACGATTGCAGTGTCGCTATTATTCAATATCCTCTTCACCAAAAGTGTACCCAAAATCTATTCATATTACAGCAGTTCTAGTAGACTATATTACTCCTACTAATCGTGTCAATAAAGGTGTTGCAACTAATTTATTAGCCCAACTGAAACCAACCAATGATGAACTTCCACAACCTACTATACCTATTTATATTAGACGATCTCAATTCAGGTAAATATTTTATGTAGTTTAAATGATAAAAATTAAATGTATATTTACTGAGTTAACATTCAAAGAAAAAAGTAAAAATTTCAATTTTATAATAAATCAAAAAAAAAATCACATTATATGCTTAATGTTTGTTTATTATTGTTTAAAAATAATGTGTTTGTATAGGCCTTGATACAATTTCTATTTATAGATTGCCTCCTAAAAGTCAAACTCCAATCATAATGATTGGTCCTGGTACAGGACTTGCACCATTCCGAGGTTTTATACAAGAGAGAGATTATGCACGTAAAGAAGGTTTGTAATTTATGTTTTAACTACATTTTCTTTAAATGTATGTACTAAAGATGAATTTTTTTTAATTAAATTTTTTTATCTTACTGTTACCTATATAGGCAGAGAAATTGGAGAAATGGTTCTGTACTTTGGATGTCGAAAGAAGGATGAAGACTTTATTTATGAAAATGAATTACAAGAATATGTTGCTAATGGAACCTTAACAAAGGTAAATTGAAAATGTATTAATTGAAAATTTTTTTTTTAATATTGTATCATTATTAACATACATTTTTTACAAAAGACATTTTGTCCAAAATAATATTTACTAAATTCTCTATTCACTATTCTTACAATAATTTAGCTACATTTGGCATTTTCGCGTGACCAACCTGAAAAGCAGTATGTGACACATTTGTTAGAACAAAATGCTGATGAACTGTGGAATATAATCGGTGAAAAAAGTGGTCATTTATATGTTTGTGGGTATGTATCAAAAGTCTTAAAATGTGATATAATTTTGAATATATTATATGATATTAATTTTTTAATGCTTAGTGATGCAAGGAGCATGGCAAAGGATGTGCATAGTATTATTGTAAAAGTTGTCATGGAAAAAGGTCAAATGACCAATAGTCAAGCACTCAATTACGTTAAAAAAATGGAACAACAGAAAAGATATTCTGCTGATGTGTGGAGCTGATTTGTGGCGCTGTTACAAACTTTGTTTTTTTATAAATGTACAATGTTGAACAATTTTTTTAAGAAACATTTAAAGAATAATTCACTCACTAAAAAAATAGTAACAGTTAAAATGGAAGAGATGTGGGCTTCTTATCTGTTTTAGTTTTTAATTTATTTATATTGTTGTGAAAAATGTATAAAAAAATTCTAAAATATTTCTGTTATAAAATAATTTTAAATTATATATGATAATGTTTTACTATTGGAAATTTTATAACTTCTATTAAAACTTTTAGATATGTTATTATAAATATTTTTATTAAACCAACAAATTAGTTGTATTTTTTTCTTATAAATAGTATGCTCAATAACACCATTCAAAAGTATAATTAAATCGAAAGCAAATTACTTGTATTAAATATATTTATATTTTGGTCTCTTAAAATTATATATTATATTAGTATACTATTTTTCTAAACTCAATGTTACCTTTGCTGAATCAAAACACAATATTTATGGTATTTATTAATGTATTCCTTATTTTTATTATTTTTGGTTGAAGTAGGTAATTTGAAATAAAAACAAGATAACATATATCAATATTTTATAATGGTATATAATATTACAATATGTATTAAAATAATATTAAAAATGTTTTAGATTTTAGTTATAATATGTAACATAAAAAATATATTTTATACTCAGGGTCAGTAATTAATATTTTAGAAAGGCCACATTAGGAATTTGGAAATCTAACCTAACCTAACCTAACCAATGAACAAAAATTTTAAACTACCACCGTTTGGTGATCCCTGTTCTATATTATTAACAGAAATGTAAAGTATTTTGCTTTAGTGAATGTGATATTCCTGAATTCCGTGTTTTGTAATGTATTTGTTTCAAAATACTTAAGTGTGTTCATATTATTACTAAACTATTTTTTTTACTGTATGAAAATATTATTGATTAAAGTAAAGATGAGTACACCATTTTCTGAATAATTATAATAAGCAATTAGGTATTTTGTTAGCAACAAGTAATAAAATGATAACTATTTTCAAATAAATTATGCAATCGTTTGATAGAAACTTCTTTTAATACCTATTGTTAATACTGAATTGTACTTGTTTAGTACTGTATGATGTTCTGTTATTTATTTTTAACCATTTTCATAGTGAAAACATTCATTGTGTACTTAACTTAGAGTCATAATATACTTCCATTTGGGTCCCTATATAAAATATTGGGTTTTTTTTAGTAGACTCAATTTCAGATTTTACTATGGTAATTGTAATGAAAAACATGTTCCAAAGTCTTCCACAGCTAAATTTCTAGTTACCACAAATATAAGCCAATGTTTAATCGCTTGTATTTTTTATGTAATAAGATTAACAAGATTGCAATGTTTATAGGCTCTATGATGATTGATAAATTACTCAAGTTGACTAAGTTGATTTGACTTTAAATATTGTTATGTGACAGAGAAAAAAAATTTGAATGGTACATTTTTTTGTATTCGCAGAAATATATTTTGTTTGTATAACTTTTTGGTATAAAATGTGTGGGTACGATGGGTTTGTTACGATTTAATTGAAATTCTGATGTATTTATTTATTTGTAAAACATGGTGTACTTTATTGTGAGATAATTTAATGAGTGTTACCATTGTAGTAAGCATTTAAAAATCATTCTTTATTCTAACTAATAGGAAATAGGTACCTACCTAAACTTGTCTGTGATCATCACACAACTAATTCATTGAGTACCACCAATTATGTTAAATGTTTTGAAATATTACCAAATAAATATTAACTTAAAATAATTTGAATACATAACATTGTTACATTGATTGTACTTATATTGCCTGCTTCCTGAACATATCATTAGTTATCTATTTTTGTATAGTAACTACCTAATGCATATTTTATATTTTAACAATAATAGGTAAGGATGTGCTTTGCTATTTCTTGCCATTTTTTCCAGCATTCATTTATGGAAGTATATTATGAGTTTATCCGTTTATGACATAATTTAATATTAAATATACCTAGGTACTTACGTCAGGTGACAAGTTGCAAGAATAATTGCTAAATTTTTAATGAATCAATAGTGAGCTATTGATCACTCGAGCAAGATTTAGCGGCCATAATATGTATATTGGTCTATTCAATTTTATTATTGAACCATTAAATTGATTAATTTTTCATGCGACCCGGCAATGATATGTTGTGTACCTAATTATAATTTACTTACCTGCACAATATGCACAGCGACAGCAGTGCAGCACTAAGTTCTAACCTAGGTAATTAATAAAAAAAAGGTTTGTACCTGCCAATTACAGTTATAAAATAATATGTTCGTTAAGTTTACAAGTTTAGGTTGTACTAGAGTCAATAATTGGTATCTAGATAGCTAGATAAGTAACCTATACAATTATACACAATTTTATAAATTATTAATAATAAAAACATATCATAATTCATAGGTATAGATATTATTTATTAACACAACATTATAATATAGAATCTATATTATAGGTAGGTAGTGGCATTACTGCGTTAGTCAAATACCAAATAACTACGAAAACGAAGAACATTTTTAAAGGAAACAAAAATGGTTGATTTTCAAAAATAGATTATGAAAAAGACATAGACAGGTAGTTTATTATCTTATATAATATTATGTAAAAATTAGATTGGTACCAAAAATATTTTAGTTGGCACAGTAAATCAAAAAATATTTTTAAAATCATATAGGTAATAATATATAATAATACATTGACGCTGAAAATGTGTTTTACCTATGACATGTGATATAGTATAACGATTATTCTCATTCGATACTATAATATTTCGATATTAATTAGTTAAAAGTGTAAATTTGTTTACGGAGGTGTGAACCATCATTCATCACTCATCGGTATTTCGTCAACTAGTTTTTAATTATTTCGGCCCCTCTGATGTCTTCTAGTTGGTAGGTAATAGGTAGATTATATGTGTTGCATATGATGGTACTTAGGTATTATGTAGCTACCTATTATACGTAGGCATTAACTATATCCAAGTAGGTAGGTACCTACCTACTATTCTTTTTAACAATATCCATTCAAACGATTACCTAAAAAAATATGTCATTATAATAATATAATATTATATTAAATTTTTTTTGGAAAAAAATTATACCTACCGATGATGTGTCGAGGGCGATAAACTGCGAGGTGGATAGGTGATGGATAGATGATAAAAACATAAAATATTTATTGATTTTCGTGGTTACTTTAGTGTCTGATGACAAGTGGCAGAGAGCGGACGAGACGGAGGACTCGGAGGCGGAGAAGAATGTGGCGGACGGTCGTCTCGACGGCGGCAACTGTAGTTGATCGGCGGCGGTTCTCAAGAGCAAGAAGAAAAACGCAAGACAAACGACAAACGACGGAGCCGAGGACCGACGGTCGGACCCGTTGGACACGTTGCACAGCGGTGACTCGCAGCACGCCTGGCACGCGTAGATCTTGATCCGTTCGCCGATCACGATGCACCCGTCCTCGCATTTGCCCGAACAGTTGCGTTCCAGTGACCAGAGCTGTTGGCTGGAAGTGGTGCTCTCGTTGCTCGTCGTGTACGAATATCGTTTCACCTGCGGACACCGTCGCCGCGTTACTTTAGTGGTCAAGTCGTTTTGGGTGCACGCAGGATGACTATACCTATGTATTTATTTATTTTATTTTCCGTATAATACCGAGCCCGCCGAAGACTAGTGTGGGAGACGCAAAACCTATGTCAAAAACGCATCGCTTAATGATGATGGGTGGGGTTTTTATTTATTGTTGTGCATGGGTGGACCTGGACATTTTCCTTAGACTGCGTCATTCGCGAGAGTCGTTTAATACCCATGAATGGCAGGATTTACTAAAACTGTATTTCACTTGGAGCACAGTTGTTCAGGTTTAAAGACAAATTCGAGTCTCCAATATGACTAAATATTATTATTAGGTACTACCCAGTAATATGGTAGTATGATAGGCTTTGATAACCAAAGTAAATAGAGGAAGGGGTGATAGGGAACACCAATGTGTTTTATTACAATAAAAGTTATAACATAAGTATAATTATTGATGATCTAAAATTGTATAACATATTATTTAAAATTAAATGAGAAATACAGATACTAAATATATGTTACTATGTTAATTGTTAGCTTTTTCATTAATTAATGTACATTTTGTTTTAATACCTAAATTTACAATGTAAAAAATGAATGAAATAAGTACAATTCATACCAGGCCCATTAGTTCTATGTATGTTGTTGTGTCTGAAGACACTTTTTCTGATATAAAAAATGCTGTGATCACTAACTTTGCGGAGATTTTTGGTAGCAAAATGGATCTAGTTGGTAGTTTTTAGTTGTAAAAATTGAAAATTC
>PVMI01033601.1:0-14254 GCA_008528875.1 Aulacorthum solani | reverse complement strand
AATAAAAATAAAAGATAATAAATAATGAAATAATAATACATTTTTAAGAATGGTGATTTATAATATAATAATAGATGATACTGCGTTTTCTTGCACTTGATTTAGAGAGTAATGATAAATTTCACTATGTACATAAAAAAACAAAATAATTATGGTTTAGGCAAATTGTTGTGTTTTCATTTTTTTGGGGAAAAATTTAGTGTAATTTTTATCATGAATCGATAAGTTTTTTAATCGCACCTAAAATATATAAAATATTTATAGCGAATTTTTCATTATATACATTAGGTTATTGATAATATGTAAAAAAAAAAAAAAAAACCAAAAAAAAAAATGATTTTTAAAATATTTTGGCAGTCAGATTTTACTAGTATCTAGTCAAATTATCATTAGCCCATTATGTTCCTAAGCACAGGAGCCATATTTAATAATACAAATATTAAAAGTAGATACTTTTTTTCTTTTCTATTGCTCATATTACTATAACAATTAAACAATTTCAACAGTACACATTTTCAAAAAAGATTTTCCACTTTTAAAATAATTATTTTACTTTTTAAGCTGACAACTGATATTTTATATATTATTAAAATTAAAATTACAAATATTATTCAAAATTAGAATTAGCTATTTTGAGATAACAAAAAAAAAATAGTTGTATTTTTTTTAAAACTTTTTTGTCTATTAAATGCTAAGTAAAAAAAAGCATTACTTTAAGTGTTCATCGGTGTTTATATATAATAATGTCTGTTTGTCATTTAGTGTTTTGGCTTGTGTGGTTTTTGCGGTAGGGAAATAATTTTAATTTTTCTTGAAAAATAAAACAATCTTTTATAATTTTATTACAAATTTTAATATTATGTAATTACTTGTTTTTATTTCGCTGGCCATTCTGACATACATGTATTTGGCTGTGATACAGTATTTTGTACATCTTTTATTTTTTAACTGCATAATGCTCGTTTAATTGAATTGTTGACTCGTTTTTCTTTTCTTTTACTCTTTTATGAGATAAAAAATGGCTATATTTATTTTTCTTTTCTTTTTTTTTTTCATGTACATTTATAATAATTACTATAACTTGTCCGGTTTTCTGTAAGGGTCGGTTACCACTTAATATATTTCGTTTTTTATTTCTTAATAGTGCAATTACTTCTCTGTGTAAATAAGTTGTTTTGTTTTTCCCATAATTTTTTTAATTGATCAATAATCCTAGGGTTTGTTATTCTCGTTCCTCTTACAGTTTGAATGATGATGATAATAATAATAATAATTAAAATTTATATCTACACATTTTTTTTATTTCATGTGGCTCAATATTAAAAATTCATAAAAATGTATTCCATAAAAATATTCTATTAAATAGGCTATTCGCTGCAAGCCAAACACATATTTACGTAAAAACGGTCACAAAGTCTTAAAACATGTTAACCTACTTTTAATCCACCATCAATCATAATATATTGCAATAGAATAATAATCAATCTCTAAGTTCATATTTTAGTTTTAGTTGTTAAATTATTATTATTATTAGTATTATTACTATAACTGTTTTTTTTTCAAAACATCAAATATAATAATAACCATTTATGTTATTTATTTTATAAACTGTTTGACAAACTTTAGTAAAATTTATTGTATAATTTGTTTAACTAATATTTTACCACGATTTGTTATAAACGACGATTACCATTTTGCTGTTGTTGTAGGATCTATAAGCTAATAATTATTGTGTTTTTTTTAACGGATATTTTATTTCTGTATAATCCAAATACACACATGCATTCAGAAATTTGTTATTTTCTTTTTTTTCTTTTATATTTAAATAGGCAGGACTGTGATATGATCAATAAGAATGATTATAACAACAGATACCTATAATATGTTTGGTTTGTTTATTTTTTTTTTCTTTATGGTCTAATTAATTTTGTAACACATTTTTAAACAATGTCGATCGTATTGATCTCTTGTCCAGAAAAATAAAAAAAGTAACTTACATCTTGTTAAAAATAAAAAAATAATAAAAAAATGTTATATTGTTTTTGGTTTTTATTCTATTAGTTGGTTTTTTTTATTTACCTGGGATTTTTATTTATTATTTTATTCATACATCATATTATATTTTTTTTCTACATAACTTTATCTAGCGTTTTTTGTTTGTTTTATTAATTTATTTTATTTATTGATTTTTTTTTTTTTTGTATGCAATTTAAAATGCATATTTTAATTTCAAAGACACAAATTATAATATCATATTGCCAGCTGGAAGGGAAAGTGAGACTTGAGTTCAATAATTTTGCTTTTTGTTAACTTTATAATTAAAAAAAAAAAATTATAGTAAACGTAATTACCTAATTATTTACTATAATAGAGATGGAAAATAAATGATAAAATATTCTTTTGTAGTATACCTAGTTTAGATAAATGCTAAAAAAAACTAGCCTATGCTAAATATATTATTTGTGTGCATTTTTTTTCATCACTCCTATTTTTTATGAATTTTGTACGTTTTTCTAATATATATTTTTTTTTGTATACTACGTATTTTTTAAATGTAGTAATGTTGGACAAATCCATTATAAAACATTAAAACTTTTTTTTACCCAAATACCATATATTCAAATTGTTCTTAAAAAAAAAAAAAAAAATATGATTATTTCATTGTAATGTTAAAGAAAAGATTTGTCTATCTTTATTTCATTTTAATAACATATAAATATTATATATCATGTATAACACACAGTGTCCAACTTGCTTTTCCCGGTAACTTGCCCCGATATTTCGATTGGGTCAATTTATTATGGTTTTGTTTTTGTTTTTATTTTTATTTTTTTGTTTTGTTTTGTAAAATCATTATAATAATGTATATCCATATAATAAAAAAAAATTACAATATTATCTTTTGTTGTTTTTATTTCATTTCGTCGCGTTCTAAGGCAAATCATTGTTAATAATGAGTAATATTTTCTATGTTATAATTATATCAATCGTCAACTACTGTTCTCTCAGCAAACAGGTGCCTGATGCAATACTGGTTCATGGGTGTTGTGTATGTATAACAATTATCATAATTAATTTTGTTGTTTAATATGCAACTGTTATCGAGGTTTTTTCGTACGCATATGCCTAAAGACCAATTAGGTTTGCACGAATCTATATACGCAACTCGAATGCACCAAAAATTAATGATGCGATCCGGGCATCCTGGTAAGTATATAACCAGTACCTAGGTAGTAGATACGTCTAGTGGTCGGCGATCTTCAACCATTGTCACTCCGACTGATCGATATTATATAATTTCGATTTGTCGTATAGGTATAAAATAAATTATGAAACACTGCTTTCAACTTAATAGTTGCAACGGTGTAAAAACAAAATGTGCATACCTGGATATTTAAATGTCACATTGACTGAGATATGATAAGAACCATCACTTAAATTTTTTTTTAAATAAGAGAGAGACCCCGTTCTCCAGCATCTCCTCTCAATTCAAGCACTATCTACACCAGAAACGTAGATAATATACGCAAACGTGTTCCGCCTAAATAAGTATAATATATGTAATAGAACAGCGAATATGATATCCAAAAGATGTTCAACAGACCATTTCGTATTATTACAGTGCTTGCCCGACAATTCACATGACGTAATGATAAAAACTTGTACTTTAACAGACAAAAGTATATCAATGTTATAACGAAGCTCCAAGTTGAAACAATAATTATTACAAAAATGTGTTCAATCTCAACTGGTACTATGGCAGGTAAGTATCCATAAAAAAATGGATTCATTTGATTTAAAAACCTACCTAAGCGAACATCAATAAAATACAAAATACGATAAACATATTATTATATTCCAAGGAAAGTTTTCATTTTTGATTATTTATGCAGAATTTAGGTAGGTACGTAACCATTTCATTACATTAATTATTATATAAAATTAATTATTTTATTGAGTAATTATTTATTAACGATGATGTTTAATTATAGCTTTACGATGAGACTAATTACTGAGTGAAATAAAATTTAATTAATAATTTTACCCTTGAAATATTTAATTTGATATTTATTTTCAAAATCTTATGGTTTTAAATTTCACAACGATAGAGCATATTATATTTTAGTGACAATAATTAAGAATGATTATTTTTTCAATTGACAAAATATGTTGGTACGCAATCGCAATTCGATCTCCTAAAATGGTAAATTGTTACAATCGGGTTGGTTTTACCCGTTCACATTTAGATAAAAATCCTACTGTGCGAACGTAGAGAGATTCTATACTTGTTTTGATTTGTTTTTTTACGTTTATTGTTTAGTTTCAGTAAGTGTTGAGTCCCTCGATAAAAATAAAAGTGTCCTAAAACAACAACTGTACACCACATTTTCTTCAACGATTTCAAAACGAGAAGCTATGAACGTATTGTTATAAGAAGATTGAGTAAAGGAAAAACCAATAAAGAATGTGACAACAAATATTTTTTTTTGTTCTCTAACGAATAATGCAAAAGATCAAGCTCAATCATATTTTGTCGTAACAGTTTACATTTCATAGCCAAGTAGCTACTTCAAGTCGCCTACTTTATGTTTAAATTTGTTATTTTCTAAAATACTCACCAGCTAAGTCCTTTTATATAGCCAATAATAACTAATTGTGTACGTTCAATAACTGTAATTACAATATTATTCGTACATTTAATACTAAAAAAGTTCACAAGACCTAAGGGGCAGTTGTGGGTGCAGTATAACGTAATTTGTTTCAAATCATTAAGAAATAAATAAGTACAAATAGTTATTACTTAGTTAATTGTACTTTAAAATCTTACTCATGATATATAGTTATAATATTAATCAACGTCGAGCGAATTAAATTGAATAATTTTTTTTAATTAATCAAAATACGAATTAATATTAAAAATAATTCTTGGTATTTAAATAATTCTAGAGGGAAAAGTGTTAGAAAAAGTTCCAAGACTGATGAAACAAAATACACAAAAGACCGTTTGTTTATTTTTTTTCCCCTTTCGGTTTAAGTTCCGAAAACCTTCCCAGAGGAGATCCCGAAATATATTACTCATTAGAAATTGTATAATTCCGTGTACAACACTATGCCAGTCGTTTATGTTTATTTTTCGGGCGCTTTTTTTGTCAAGTTGTTGAAACAGCTTTTTTTCTACAACGCTTTTCATCAACACAGCTACGAGAAGTTTAATCAAAACAAAATAAGTAGTATAAACCATTGGTCGTCAGCTTACCTATCTATCTGCTTCAATTTTTTTGTCAAATTTACGACCGCTTATCAGTTGGTGTATATAATATACTATAGATGCTCACAATACAATAGATTACGAAAATCTCTTGGTCATCCGTCACTGTCTCGATTTGAGCTCAGTGCAATAACGATTTGAAGTCGGTTGGAGCCTATCGCACACAGCTGATGTATAATATGTTATCAACAAAGCTAGATTACTATTATAGGTAAGGCTCGGTTTTAATAGTCAATGTTGAGAATTATTAATCGTAGGTACTCAGTAAAAGCTTGAAAGCATAATATTATACGGGCTTTTACTAAAAAACGTTTTATACGATCTAGGATAGTTAGGTATGTTCGAATTGTGAAAGTAAAAGCTGATTTATCCGTAACAGAAGAGTTATATTATTTTTATTAATAATTAAAAATTGAAATCTAGGTCGCATAATATTATGTTGTTATAATTCTTTGAATAATTTTTTTCTTATATATTATTAAAGCATATATCATTATTTAATTAATATAAGTTATAATTTTCAATCAAAAGAAAAACACAAGTATAGGTTATATAATTAGGTTTCAAAAAAAAAATAATAATAATAATAATTATTATTTTATATGAGATTGAACAATCAAAAGAAAACTGTTTTAACAAAAAAAAAAAACAAATATAAAATTGAATTTTATAATGTACAACCAAGGTTTTTAATTTTTAATTTTTATGTGTTTATTTATATTATAAATATTTCAATCATGAAATCCATAAATCAAAAATTAAAATTAAATCGTTAACATTGTTATCAGTTTTTATCCATAATTTATATTATGTAGTAAAATTAAGTATAATTAGGTACCTCTTATTTCAGATTTCTATAGGTATTCAAACCCAAGTGCAAACTTTTTTTGTAAAAATTGCTCAAGTACGTAAAATACACTACTCTGTAATAGTGATATCATAAAATCCTCGTGTTGAATGCTGATCATAAAATAAACTATTACGTTTTAGTTAATTTTGGTCATATTTTTGATAATTGAGGCTGTGCAATAGTAATATAGTATTATATTCTCGTCATCAATACTATTGAAAAAAATTGTATATCCTCACAGATATCATATACGTGGGTACTAGCTACATAAAGAAAAACCAGACGAGTCATAAATATATGTATAGTAAACGAAGAGTATTTTCATCACATCTTTATACATCGTTTCATACAAAATAAATTCTATTGACATTTTTATTTCAAAAACAAAGTGTGTAAATTATTCTAAAATTCGCGGATTTGTTTTTCAGAAATGATCTAAGAACATTTAAATTAAACAACATATTATACACATGTCTAATATTTTTTATCATAATTTTTAGCTTTGACCAAAATAATATTTAATAATAATATAATCAATTGCCAGGGTCGATGTGATTTATTTAATGCATATTTCATAATATATCAAATATGTTATATAATTTCTGTGTTTTTTTGTGATGATACCTCTTATGTATTCGTTTTGCGCGTCTGCATGAGCGATTCTCAATCATTTCATTTTAGATTCTGATTGAAGAGAGAGGAATGGATCGGAATTACTTTTACAATGATGTGTGCTTTTTATTATTATCTTTTACGAGTTATTTTTCAGAAAACACTTTTTGTGGTCGTAAAACGCTGTAGCTCAATAGATTGGAAATTGGACACGGGTGGTAGGTACTTATTTTAGAAAGGTAATTTTCAAAGTTCTCTTTAGTTCTCCAGATAAACTTGAAGAAACTCGAAAACTCGAAGAATTGTAAGCAACACGTTTCAACTCTATCGAAGCCATTATTGTTAGGAATAGATGTTAAATACAAATAAACCCCGTTCAGAGTCGTTTCTTCGAATCCAGAGATTTGTCGTCGCTTTACTTTTATGAAAAAATGTCTGTGAAATACGAATAAACGAAAAAAATATTTATATAATATTTATGTCAAAAATCTAATTTTTTACGGTAAATATTAATGTAATGTTAAGCATCTGAAAATGTCAGTATATTGTATTATTATGACGTAAAACATAAAATTCGATTTAAAAATTATACAGTACCCTTCCTGGTAGTGTTTAATATTCCAAAACATTGTGGTAGTCAAATCAATACTATCAATTCAACCACAACTATTAAAATATATGTTATAAAATAATTGGTTTATAATTTATTATTATTCAGTTTACTCAAGCCACATGTAAAATACGTAACAATAAACATAATTTATGCAAGACGGAGCAATGTATAGGCAATATAGGTACATTGCTGTGTACCTGGCTGACGGAGTTTAAATCAGAATAATATTGTGATTACTATATTATAATATTATATCTATATTATTATTTGTTTTACTACGGCCATATCTTATTTAAAGTTTTGAGACCCCTGGGAAAGACATTGAATATAGCGAGATATTGTGACGTTCGGTTTAAATTCCTGGAAATTCATCAAGTTAAATTAAGTAAATATTATTTATATATCTTTATACTTCGATAAGTTTTACATGAATTATTTTTTTTTACATCATTATGGTTAATATTTTTTTTAATCTCCTGTCAGCTTATAAATTATATTTCTACTACTTATAGTTAAAAAATTAAAACACTCTTCAATATTTAAGTACATGAAATAAATAATTGGATTTTAATACTTTCCGACTTTTGAGCAAGCCTGGCTATAGTATTTATGTTCTATATTCATTTGATGTCCCAATTTAAAAATGTTTAAAGCAATAAATTTTTTTAATGATATAAAACATTTCAAAAATTTTAAATATGTTATTACTTATAGTTATTGCAATGTGTTTAGTTAACAAATAATTACGAAACACAGAGAGATATTAAAAGTTTTGGTACCCTACCTGCAGGTGTAATTTGCTTGGTGGAATTTATTTTTGACCCTATGTGAATACAATATACATACACAATGCATATGACGATGTAACACGTGTTATATAGTATTATAGTAAAGGTAATATTACTTAAATTTAGTTGGATTGTTGTTTTTTGAAAATAGAGCTAACTTATTGGTATTTAAATGTCAAACAATAATAACATACATTTTTATTTTGAGTAAAATGATGTTTTGGGGAATTAAGTGTGATTTGAAAGTAATATTCATCGAGTATAGAAATTAATAGAATGTTAAATAGTATTTGTAATAGTACATACTATCGTTGATTATGAAAAATATAATATAATACATTAAATAGTTGTTATAATCGATGATAATATATATATATATACATATGGGTTAAAGGCACAGTACGTGATTTTAACTAAATCAAATCTATTTCAGATATGTTCATGTGCAAGTAATATTGATTTAAACTAACCTTAAGTCAAGTTTATTAAGTGGAAAATAACAATTACTTACAGACACCAGACATTAACCTAATGTTACCTAAATTAAATACTAAATATATTATATCATTTACAACGTAAATACTAAGGTCAAACATTTTTGACGATCCACTTATAGTGGTGGTTTGCTCAAAAATGTTATAAATTATAATCACAACATTCCGCTACCTACTTACTGATATACTTGTGGAATTTGAAAATGATATTAAAAACAAAATATATAAAAAGTTAATATAATGCTTCATGTGATACATTTTGTCCTATAGGAGAATGATTTAAGTGAATTTTATGTAATAATGTTGTCAAAGCAATTTAAATAAATAATTATTGTGTTTTCATTATAGCCTTAATCATTATTCGTCACGAACCTAACAATAATTATTCAATTATTTTAATTGGAATAAATTAAAAGGCTGCATTTGAGTTAGTGACTGGTTTATTTTTAAACAGTTTTTCTAACCTGGTTAGTTGATTGTTGCTTATTAATTCCGACTAATTGAATGCATTGATTTATTGAATAATGATCTTAAAACTAATTAAATTAAAATATTTAAATGTTTCATTCGATTTTACATTTACTATTGCATTACAACCTAATGAACTGTGTACTTTTGGTAGGCAACTAACATTTTATAACCCGCATTGTTCAAAATTGTAACAATAACTGAAATATAAACTAACATCGATATATGTGATTGAGAAAATCTGTGCAAAGATATGAGTCCATTAAAATTATGAAGTAAATGTAGATGTGATTTTTATTGAGTAGATTAATATCTAATGCTTAACCATCATTATTAATAATAATTTCCTTAATACCTATCCTATGTACTAAATGAGTAAATTCTATTGACTATACATTTATTAAAAAAAAAAATTACATAATTGCTATAACATAAATCAGAAATATTATATTTTAAACACGAATAAAATAATTTTCTGTAATTTTTTAAAACATCATTTATATTAAAAAAAAATGAGTTATCTATAACAATGTATATTGTCATTTCTAAAATAAAATTACATTTAAATAATGTAATTCGAAATTTAAAAAGTCAACAGACACGAAAATGGTTATGGTATTAGGTTATAATAATGTTTATGTAATATCATTAAATTCAATGCACAATTAGTTATATAACTTATTAAATTATTATGACATTTTACAATGTTTCCATTTATTTGAAGTTCGTATATATTTGTGAAAATACTAAGATTATAAATACTATTAAAATAGATATCATATTAGTAAATTAACTCAAAATCTCGAAAGAATTCAAAATAATTTTCTTCTTTGTTATCTTTCAAAATGTAATGTCGAACTGCCACAAAATGCTGGTATATTATCATATTTCAATTAAAAATCACGAAATAAAAGGAAAAATTAATTTTATCACATATCTTTACGAAAATTATTGAACATATCTATGCGTAGATTACAATTATATTTTGTTGGGAGATTTAATTCTAAATTTAGTATAGCCATCAAGGCAGTTTTTAATTAATAGTGTTTCTAGTACTTTATTATGATCATCTCTTGAAATTATACGGAATAAAGTACTAAACACTGGAAGTTATAATTGCAGTTGGTAGTTGTAATTACTATTACACGTCAATATTATGTACCATATTATTATGTTTATTTTTTTTTGTATTTATGGAAAGTGAATTTTAATATAATTTGTACTAGCTTATATATTGTTGTTTTCTAAATAACCCACTATAGGTATGTTATACATGATATAGAGATCATCTGGTTTGTGGAATTTTTTTCGTCGATAAATAAATAACAATAGTAATAATAAAGATGTATGAATTCGTGATGTTTTTCGTTTCAGTAAAAGCTGATGAGAGACATAAAACGTGCGGGTAAAACACGAAGCTGTACTTCACCTAATTTTTAATTTCATAAATAAATAAAATGAAAAAGGTTGTAATTATTTTAACACATAATGGCATCGACGCCGAGAGAACACTACTGCGCTGCGCCCTCAGCCATCGCAAAACCCCCTCGTCCCTCGTCCCTCTTTCCACCACACCCGCAATACTTAACCCACTTTTGGCGCTAGACAACTTACAGAGAGAAAATCCTGAGAGAAAATGGGTTTTAATCGGATAACCGCGGCGGTAAATAATATTCTGCTGTCGTCGTTCCAAACCAAACGCCGAGAAATCATGACCTTAACTTCAACCACACCGATATAGGCACACGTACTGTACTATATAATAGCGGTGGGTGGGCGCGGTAGGTGGGTGCGTTAGGTTCGCGTTTTATTAAATATTAATATACGACGACGATATATTGCAATATCGCCAAGATCATTTAACGCGTAACAGTTGTATTCGTCGTAAATATTTAACGCTTAAAAAGGGTACGTTTTGTGCTCATGCCCGTCCCTGTCTGCCTCTTTCTATACATTTTTATCTTCTCCGCTATGGGTAGGTACCTGCCACAGTATAATATATATATGTACGCNNCTTTTATTTTAATACAATCACTCTCGGTTACTAAATCGATACTTTGTGCGAACGATTATACATTTTCGTCAAGAAATATGTATAGTTAATGTACATTAATTTACCCACCATATTATGGATATTTTTTTGAGTGATATGTAATGTAGGTACAGACATTGACGCATATTAATCGCAGCCACGTTAAAAATCTAACGATTCAAATTATAAACTATAATAAACAATTAAATTATAATGATTTTTATTATTTGCATATTATTATCATGTCGTATTATATATACTTATCTCTATACTTGCTTTACTTGCTTATACTTGTCCAAAGAAGTAAAATTTGTTTGTATATATGGTGTAATCTCTGTATAGGACTACCTCCCAACCAATTAAAAAAATTGTTTCACTTATAGAAAGCTGCACTATCCGTGAGTAGTATAGTGACATATATAATAGTAATTTGAGTATACATAAAAATTAAAACTGTTTCATTATTTGCTTGCCCTTTATAGGACATAAAAACTATTTAAATAGATTTCTTAAAACTTGAAGGGTGTTTGTCTCGAGATTATTCATTTTTTTCAATCCCGGTAGGGTGGCTAGGTTTCCCTGAGTAACACATCATCAATGTTATATCAGAAAGTCATATATTTTCAATTTTTTTGTTAATTTTTGGGTGATATGATATTATAATTTGTCCAATAATTTTTTTAAAAGTTGTCTGACACAATATATCTATATAGTAGAAAAATGTTTTATATCAATTGATTTATACAGTATCTACGTATAATAATTGTAAATATAAAAATAAATTTTATAATATACACACGAGAATATAAATTGAATTTGCATCTAGTATACTTAACATCGTATTCATGTTATATTGGTAGTAAAACAAGCAATATAATATATTTCTTCAATCGCTATGCACCAGGTCAACATTACTATAAGGTCATTATATTATAATATTAATTCATTGTGAAATTATTGTCTGATTTATTTCCACCTATAAGATTTATTAGTTTATCAAGTCTTTCAATTTCCATACTAGGTCACTCGAGTATAAAAAATTCATATTCAATTCATTTTGAAAATCTTTACTAATAAATTATTTTTACGAGCACTTCAACTTTTTTTTAAACTCCTACAAACCGAATGGTATTTCGAATACGATGATTTATCCCATTGCTTTCAAACGTATAATATATATAATATTAATAAAACACTGCTGCAGGATCGTATCAAGGTGAACGAAATAACAGGTCGAGTGCGGCGGAGTGTTCGATATTCAGCTCACTTCAGCCTGTGCGTTCGCATTGTCCTCTGTAATATTATTTTTCGTATTACTGAATTTGTCGTTCTTAAATTTTTGTTTTTATTTCTCTCAAATCTATTATGAAATATTAAAATACAATACTCAACAACAATCTTTTTCGCGGCCATTATTTTCTGTACTGTTTGTCGGTCCTGTCTTAGACAATGCATACCTATAATGGCATTGCTATCAGTTTTTAATTTTTATCGTCAACATAAAAAGCTTTGCCATCTTTTTGTCGGACGATGTGATGTTATCATTATTCCATACACCGTTGTTTTATTATGTATATCAACTGTTGAAATGTTCAGCGAATCCAACCTGCCGGCGAATCAAAGGAGACAATAATAATGATGTATATAAAATCAATAAACAATGAAGCGACGAACAATAGGATCGAGTCGTAGTTACACACATTTACTATCTGGAGAAAGCGCACCGTTGATTATTACCATATTATATTATATAATATTATAGTTCATTTCCACTCTGGCGACTGTCGTGAAAAGGACATCGTCGTTGCGACAATGATTAAATGAGAACTCCCAGGAAGAGACCGACGTATATGCGTATTGTATAATGGATACAAGCTATATCGTAGTATCATTGTTGCAATAATATTATATTATTACATAGATGCGGAAAATAATTTGAGTGATTTTCAAACGAGAAATAATTTTGTAACTTAAATATAGGAAGGTAAATTTAAATTCATTCTGCTATATCGAAACGGACGAGATGAAAATGCATTTGACCTATTTTCAAAAAAAATCTAGTAGTGCGTACTATCAGAGACCTGAGACACGGATATCTCTCTCATATTTTGTTCTTTGTTAGTGAGTACTTTCTCGAAGAAAAGCAATTTCAATTTTTTTTCGTACACCAAGTTGATATTTTTGAAATTAAAAACCATACAAAATACTCGTTATAAATCTTGTAAAAGTTATCGAATAATTGTTAAATGAGAACAATCGCTGGTTCTTGTGCGGTACTTACCTATATAGTTAATATATTCAAGTGTATTGTACTTCGTAATCGCGTACCACTATGATGGCTGGATTTCTTTTACTATTCTATTAGTGATATCCCAATATCGACTGAATAATTATTGAATTAAATGATAATAAATATAATGTAACATATTGTTTGATGTTATACCTGCAAACTATGGTAATATGATACTGGTTTAATGGTCCCAACAATATTATTATTGTATAGTGTTTTTATCATGCAATTGATTGCAAAAAAAAGGTAGGTATATAATCTCGAGGGTATTGTAGGCACTGCAGGTGATCCATTCAACGTAAGGGTATAATTAACTATTTAAAATATGTTTTTGAAAATATTTTTATTTATATAATTTTAAGTCTTTAAAAACAAAATTTTCAAAAAAAAATGTTTATTCTATTTATTATCGTACCTAATCATTTGTAAAAATGTAAAGACAAAATGCTATTTTTCGTTTTCATTCAAAAACATAATATTTCTGTATTACTTCGGCTCCCACATAAAAGTCGAATTTTGAACGAGTATAGTTTATTAGTCTCGAGTACTTAACTATTTAAAGTGTAGGTGAGTGGAGTGGGGTGACACCTCCCTTGCCAGGAATTTCTACAGATAATCAATTTATAGAAAAGTTGAGAGCACAATGTGATTTAGGAAAAGAAATGTTTGTTGGTGATTCAAATTCTATAGAAGCCTATTTATCAATTAAAAACATGTTAGCATCATTCTTACAGCTAGAAGAAGTGTACAGACGAATTTTAGTTATTCCAATTTCAAGTGCTACAGCTGAAAGGAGTTTTTCTACAATGAGGAGAATTAAAACGTATAATAGATCGAC
>PVMI01033590.1:0-13497 GCA_008528875.1 Aulacorthum solani | reverse complement strand
GATGTTGCAGATTTGTACGAAAAATATATTACCCGTATTGTGGTACGTGTGACTGTAAAGTCTTTTTTTACAACCAAAAACGGCTTATCCATACGCGTATATTACACCATTGATTTGTGTATACACTATAGTGTGTACTTATATTGTAGTAGAGCTTATACAGATACATATTATATTGAACGTGTATATAAAACGTGTTGTACATATTATTTTGCAAATGTCCTTAAAACAAACGTTACCTATATAGGTTAGCTTATATATACATATATATGTGTGTGTGTTTTGATATTATATTAAACACTAGTGAGCAGTATATGTTTGACGTGTTTCTGCTAATATCTCAATTTCGTGTGCTTACTCCTAAAACGGCATTCTCTCGTCGTCGACGTTTACGACGGTTTCGTCGATTAGCGAATAAACAAATACGTTGCACGGGAATATTATTATTGTAATGATAAAATATGATAATAATAATAATATTGTTATCATTATTGCGCGCAGTGGGCATAAATAAACAGAAGGTATAATAATAATAATAATAATAATATAATATGCGAAATGATATATAAAGACGGCGTGACTTAAATATTATTATACCTTCATAAACGCGAGCGTATATATTGCATTAATATTACAATATACGAGAGTAAATAATATATAATATTATTATGATCTCATGATGTGTTCCATAATAAACAAAATATTATTATAACGTCTCGCGTAAACCATATTGACGACATAATAATATAAGGCCGAAGAAGTGTTAAGCGTTTTATTCGTGCATTATTATTATATTATTACCATTATTACAACGAAGGTTTAGGCTTAGGTTTCATTAGACGGTAGCGTTATGCAATCGAAAAATGTGTCGTTACCCAGTCGTCCCGACTTCGGTGCATATAATACGAGTGTAGTCGTAGTACCACAGAATAGATTAAATGTACCATCGTATACATACACGTATACATAACATGTACGATCATGATGTATTAACGTAATAAACGTAAATATAGTGTGCCTTTTTCGCAACTATTATAGTCGTAGTAATATCC
This sequence comes from Aulacorthum solani, assembly GCA_008528875.1. Lineage (NCBI taxonomy): Eukaryota > Metazoa > Arthropoda > Insecta > Hemiptera > Aphididae > Aulacorthum > Aulacorthum solani. The sequence goes on along the minus strand of PVMI01033590.1, from coordinate 12,445 downwards.
TCGGACGACGATAAAAGTCCAAGCGAAGAGACTACTTCATATTATTTATATAAAGTTATAGCCGGAAGAAATCACATGTTAGGACTTTATTAATCTTTGCGGGTCCAGTTATATTATTATTTCTTTAAAACGCGCTTCGAGAGTATTAAATCCATTTGTTTTTCAAACCCCTCGTCTCAGCCTGCAGGTTTTAAGCGTATATACCCGTTTAGTATGAAATTTGCATACAGGGTGAACTTATTAAAGCTTAAATCAGTATATTATTCGATATTAATTATTCATCGAAGTTTTCAGAAAAGTTTAGACATGTAATGAAAGTAAAAATACACAAGCTGTCGGTGAAAAAATCAAAGTCCGAAACATTATTGTTTCCATAAAAAAATTGTAAAACTTAGTGTTACAATTTGCAATTGCAAATCGTGTAAAATATCTCGACCAACACAGGTATTACAGTCCACGTAAACAAATCTCATTATAATATAATAATTATGGTGCTCGGATTTCAATGAATTCGCATCTTTTTTTTAATGCCTTACACGATGATGTTTTTCAAGCTACAAAATATGTGTTTCGACTAATCCACGTTGTAGCCACAAAATTCTTTTAATGCATTTGTCAATGTTTTAAGTAATTTATGACCTATTTCTTGTATTATACCTAAAAAAATCATATTATACTTCCCAGCACTCCTGTTGAACACCGAGGGTGTTCTTCGGTGTTTTAAGTATTACTCACCCCGTACATATTTTATACTCGCATGCGAACAGATCACCTATTAATTATTATACAGGCGTGTATACGTGTGTTTGAAAATGTTTATTTTAATTTTTAAAACATTAGTAGGCTTAAACGCGTGAAACACGTACAAGTAGGTATATTATAATGTTGTATAGTCTAACGCCGTAGACATAATATATAGCTTACTTAAGAAAACAACGGCCATTTTTTTTTCCATGATCGACCGATTAAAAGTATAATTATTTTGTGTCACGAATACGAAATAAACTCAAAACAAAGTGCGTTTAAAAACAAGGGTCAAATAGTATAGGGTTTTCATAATGTTTTGTATTAAGTCGCGGAGTGCTCGCAAAATAAACATAATAATATTATTTTACTGAACAAAAACTTAAGCAATTGTAAATGATCTTAAATGCATTATTTTAGGAGTTTATCCGAATAAATGCGATTAAATACAATATATATATATACCATATCCGATAGCGTACCACTCGTGTCTATGTATATCCAAGTATTTTATAATTAACTTATAACTGACGTGGGTCTTATTTTGCTTAACAAAGAAAATATAAAATTCAATTTTTACACGCACCTATTCGCATTGTCATTGATAAGGAGAAAATCGTATAATAATGAGCCTGCATCAAGGCAAATATTATAAAGTTTTGAATTATTTCGCTTTTCTCTTTACACAAGTATGCGGTTTCTCAGAGAGTTTCAATCTATTTAGATAATTTTTGTTGACAAACCTTAAGCTCGGTTTGTAGACTTCAAGAGAATCTGTCAAATACTAATGGACTGCATCGAATAATTTATTCAAACGTCTTTAGTTTCCAGTTAAGAAACATTTCAGTTTATTTTCATTCAAATAACATATTTCTCGTGGACATTTTCCGGACACTAAATAATCGAATTCAATTATTCAATTTTCAAATATCCATTTTTCAAATGAGCTCTGAGACTTATATACAGTACTATTAGCTTATTGTAACCATACATCCGTCATGGATATTTTGGTTTTTATTTTTTTACGTTGTCGTTAACATTTTACGTCGTCTACTGCTTAAAACAATAACTGCTGCAGTCTTACGAAACTCTGAAGTAAATATTTACACGAGCCAAAAATATTGCTTCTCTACGGGATTAAATAATTTTTCATTAAAGCGCTTAGACGGCACGAGTAAATTATATTAAAACATATACATATATAATATAAAAACACAAGATATTATATTACTTTTGAGGTGATGGAAAATAATGAATTTTTTCAAAGACATTGTTACTAAACATTCTCGAGGTTCAGCGTATTATACTGCACCGTCCGTCTTGTACAATATTATGCTATTGCGCCACACAAACTATCCGGACGTCTTAATATTTCATTTTTAACATTATTTTAATTACCGACTTATGCGCCAGTTACGAGGGGTAAAGACTTTAGGGGTCGTAACAGTGAGCCACCCCTGCTGCACAATGCCATTTTAATATAATAATATAATTACACTACTGTGTCCTAATTAAACCCTACTATTGTAGTTTGTTGCTGTTTTTGTTGTTGTTGTGCATTTCCCGAATAATCCTACGGTAATAAAATAATATATACGACCTAATATTATAATAGTATATGTGTTATTATATTATAGATATTTATCACGTCAGCTGTTTCCACTATTGAGTGGATCGCTGAACACGAATTTTAAAATACATTCGATATTATAATATTATATACCTGAAAGACTGTATATTATTATTATTATTATCTTGTTAGGTTTAAAAAAATAGTCTGTACCTATGACTACTTCTTTTTTTTAAGCCGTATATATTCAGCACTGACCCGAATTCGATGGAACAACAACGGTCGTGTTTAAAGGATCTACTAAACGGTGTCGTTTTCAATTATTATTTCGCGTTATATGGTTTATCGCCTACCACCCGTCCGTCTATCCGTATAGAAGTTGATTTTCAGAAAGCTTTATAATATATTATTATTATTATTATTATTACCATTACTATTATAAAACGCCCGTTATTGACATAATTTTTATACCCGAACATAGTACAATTCAAAGCGAACTATAAAGATAGGTACACATCTGACCAGACGTTTTTTTTTTTTTTTTTTAAGCATACGTATATTTAATAGAGACAAAATATTATATTCAAATATATTTTGTGTGTAAGTGCGCGTTGGCATATTATACTCGAGCGCCGAATTTTCCGCAACGGGGGAGGAGCTCTCAGCTGATGGCACGTTCTCTGCGCACGCGTCCCCTTCGAGTCGTCAAATTGACTTTGTGAATATATGTGCACTTATATACATATATGCCCACACGCTCGACGAGGGCGATACGCGAGTACTGGAACCTATCTCTCGTTACCGTATGTTATAATATTGTGTATACGTTGTCATCCACGCGAGGGAGGGACCATTTCTGCATAAGTACGACACATGCTCGCGTATATATCATTATGTTTATTTAAATAATATCGCCCAGTAGTTAAATCTAAAAGAGAGTACCAAATACTATTATCGTGACATACGCCACACGTCAAATAATAAGTCATTTAAATATACGTCACAGAAATGATATCGCATCGTGCCGTGGGAGTATGTTATAATATCATATACCTACACACATTGCGCCTCGTCTGCCTGGCTTTGTCCCCGACGACGACCCGTGAAATGCATTCAATTTTCGTCTTGATTAAACATACTATAGCAGTAGATGCCTAGGTTTTCTTTTATAATGAAATATTTTTCGTATTGTGCTCGGTATCGCACGCGAAAATGTTTCTGCACAACGACGGTTGAGCGCATACTCGAAATGGGATGTAACGTAGTTGTACGAACTGCTCCGAATCAATCATATTTAAAATACGTTATATATACACTCACACGTAGCTTATATTTATTCTGTGTACGGTGGAAAATAAAATAAAAGAGGTTGTGAGAAATTTGAGAGTAGGTAACAGCTATAGCTCCGTATTTTTAGAGAGTGCGACAATAATAATATATAATAGAATAAACGCATTTTCGGGTGAACAACTCGATTTAACATGCGCGACACGTAATCATTATAATTATTATAATGCAACATAATCGTATAATATATATAGTTTTTGCATGTATGGTGGTCTCAAGTCATACGTCTCCATTCCCACTCACCAGACGTACTTTAACTAAAACTGTAAAATTACAACATGATATACACTGACGTATTATAATATGACGTTTTAGCGCAATACGATCACAGCGCGGCACGCGTTAAGTATAATATATTATGATGTATATATACACCGTGAAAGTATTTATGTATTTAATTATAAATAGACTGCAGTGCAGCTGACCGGCCACAGTACGCCATATTATTTATGCGCTATTTAGGTATACATAAAAGTATAAAATAATTGATATATACCTACACGTATTAATAATATTATCAAACGACCGCTAGCCGATTTACTTTGTCGCCCCTATTTTACGGCGTGGAATGTATATTTATGTATATAGTATATTATAATATAGATCTTTTACCTCCTCCAGGCCGCAACGAAGGCTTTTCAGAGTCTCTAATTTAACTTTCAAAGCCCTTCTCGTCATCCCTCCAAATGATTTTTTTCGTTTTACTTTTATTTAGTTCTTTTTTTACCATCCACAAACAAAATTACACCTCCGGAGTCCCTCCTTCACCTCACTCGCCCTGTGACCTTCGTGATAACTCTCTGACCTAAATGTGCAACGTTATGCAGCCATTCAAAAGGGCCCTCCGTTCTTCTTTCAACAGAAAAGCAAAAAATAAAAAGGGGGGAAGAAATGTTGAATACAATGCACTGTGGCGTAGGGATATACGTATATTATATAAATGCATTAAATTGTTAAAACCCTAACTTAACTAGATTGTTTTTATTTCATGGCTTTTACATTACTTCCATCTTCATAAATCTCTGAATAGGAATTGAATATTGATATTATTTTTGGTACTCGTCAATAACGAATAGTTACGCCTGCAGTCCCATCGATTTTTAACGACAATTTTATTTTATTTTATTATTTATTTTATTATTAGCTGTGAAATGTAAAATGGATGTATAATTTATGTACTAATTAAATAATTATTTCCCTACAGTATTGTATAATTCAAGACATTTGAAAATTAATACTTAATTTTAGAAAATAATTATTCTGATGAAAAAGTCATAATCACTCATTGTCCATCATACAGTTCAATAATTATTTACATCTTTGAAATGGTTGACACTTTTAAACAACGCTTAATAATTTATAAATATACTTTATTAAAATATAAACGATGCACGAAATTACGGTACAATGTCAATAAAACAATAAATTAAATACAACTAAACGTCATATACCATGAGTGTAGGCCAATAATATCAATAAATAATGTATATTCGTATAAAATCAATATTTGTATTAGTAACTCATAGCAACGAATGTTACGACGGATGGACGGACAGACGAGCACGACGAGCGTTTTACGATATTATATTCCCTAGGTCGGTCGTGTAGAAAAGTTCAAAAAATAAAATAAAAACAAATTTTGACACCATCTGTACAATAAGCTTGCCTAGGTACTTGTATACGAACTTATAATTTTTTTCTAGCGATTTTAAATGAGTACAAAAACTAGACTCTAATCGTGTTTCATAAGTTCGTAGAATATATGTTATGAATTTACGATGAATTCGACTTTATTTATTATTGACAGGCGCTTTGAAATCCATTAAGCAAAGACATAATACGGGTTTTTTAAATATTCAAACACTTTTTATATATATAATATTTTATGTGTAACACACAGCAGTAAACACTTAAACCTCCATAGGATAAATATATATTTATATATATCAAACATGATTATGAAGTTAAGTAAATTATATTGCTTAGTTATTAAAAATAAAATAACAGTCTAAATTATGTTTATGAAATAAGCTTTTGAACATCAAAGTTTGATATCTTTATATATATTCGTAGGTATTTTTTTTAAGACATTTTAAAACTTTCAACTGTAGTTGATTATTAAATACATAAAAAATAACATGTATTTATTACATCAATAAAAGTTTAAAAAGCAATTCCGATAAAAAAAAAAGTCGCATCTTTAATGTTTGTGTATAAAATAAAATAAAAATTCCATAAAAGGTTATCAAAATCTTGAAAAATGTTTTTAATATTTTATAATACCTACTGCAGCCATACATAACAGTGGCATCATTTACATTTTACAGAATGCCACAAATTACAATAGTGTGCATTTGCATCACATAATTGTTTTTTAAGCCCATGTAAATATGTATAGGTATTGTCATTTCACCAGCGATTCGAGAGGTTTCGGTATTGATTATAATATTTTTGTACACATATATATTATTATATGTATCTTCATCATATTATATTGCATCCCATTGAAAAATTCAAAACGACGACGGTACGCCTCATGCAGAGTTATATAATATATGCATAAAATAGTGTGGGTATATATTGTATATGTACTTATTATAGGTAGACGTTATTGAGTGTTCTTCGTGTTCGCTGTTATTTCATACAGAGCCCGTTGTAGGAATCCATGTCGGAAACGTCATACGTATAGAGGTACATAATATCGTACATAATTATCAATCTCGTGTAGCTCATATTATACTACCCTTTTCCCCGCATAAGTGTACAATAATGTAATCTAACCTTTAAGTAGGATTTTTTCTCGGCACTTATACCATAAATTCCCGTTTTATAGAGGTTTGAGGTTTCACAGTGTTATTACATGCATTATACATATAACCTATGTTTAATATACATATTTATATAGCAGGTAGTGACATTCATTAGTGGTTTCTAGCACTCTTGATGATTAATAAATATATAATATATCATGAAATAAAGCTTACATTAAGTATACCCGCGGTTTATTAGATTAATAAATAAAAACATGAATTAGACAAACAGAAGGGTGAGAGTTGGTGTAGTATTAGCGTGTTAGTGTATTACCTACGTTTTGTCTTTTGCAGAAAATTAAACTAAAAGTATTCTATAAATTTGTATATAGTTTTTTATTTCCATTAAAATTATGATATTTTGTAAATATTATACAATTTTTATTGTGAAAAAATAGCTCTATGATTTACTTAAATATTTTTTTTCATACCATTTTAGAATTGATTAATTAACTGTTTTTAACTAAATAACTAATGAGAGTAAGATTTATTCTAAAGATTTTGTTTAGTAGTAGAAATACCTATGTGAATACGAATTTTGAAAAAAATACCATATATATTTAGATCATTTTTTGGAATCTCGTAATAATATTATAATAATACTACCTATTTGCGACATAATATTATCTCTTAGTTGAATGGAACTCGTAAACACAAAAATTATAATATTTTGTACGATAGTCAATGAATAATATTTTATTGGGTTTATACAATTTTTCAAATTCTCAATTGATAACCTTGATTAATGAATACTTATAAAGTTATAAAAAATAATAATGAACTATACAAAACATATTATAAGTTTTCAATTACTGTAATAGTTGAGCTATATTTTAAATAAAAAGCTAAAAAAAAAAATAGTTTTCAATTGTGTATAGAAAAAAACGTTTATTATAGATAAATATAATTGTCATCCTAAATTCCAGACTGAATGATATTTTTCAGTATGCCATACTATTTCGTGTTATTCCGTTCAGTAGATAATATTAAGAATAAATGGTGCATTGAATATTAATGTAACCATAATAAATACAAAATTTCAATTAATGATCTCCAGTTTTGAGTTCATACCGCTTTTTAAACTTATTTGGATTGGTTAGAACTGTTTGCGGACCTTTTAAAGTTGATAAACATTTTTTTAATTCACGATGAATTTGACAATAATATTGTTGTACCTACTGCTATAGTTTTTTTTATACGGAAAACTATGACCATAAATAACACCGAAATTATTATATTATTGTCATAACCGACCTATCCATACATAACAGATAACAATCATGTGGCAAAAACTTTAACGGTACATTTGTATTTTACTTAACAAGATTTATACGTAAAGTTTATCTTTATTTAATATTAGGTACATGCGATAGTAACAAATGAAACACTATTTCATTTTTAGCACCCCTATAAAGGTCACCTATTAAACGTTTCAAACACATAAATGAAATTCTACTAACATATTGATGTTATTTTAAATAAAAACGTTTCAACTTTATACAACCGTTCTACTAGTTTCGAAAGTCTCAAATCAGGAGATAAAATTGTATCATCTCATTTTTCCTCGAGCCCCTTCATTTTTATTCAAATTATTATACCTTGTGAGTATAAGAAAAGCGTTCTCTACGGTAAATATATTAATTAGTGATTGGTATCCTGCATAATGGACATATTAATTTAATTCAATGAAAAAAAAAAATAAAAAATGCCCTTGAACACTTAACATTCAGCGAGTAATTTTCTGAAATTTCACTAATGGAATACCAACACGATGCGCGTTATTTTCGCAAACCAATCACATTTACTGCTCAAAATGAATATTATTAAAACAAAGTTGAACAACCGTACGCTGATGTTGAATGTATATAAAAATTTCATTGTTGTCGATGACTTCTGCGCTACGTCCATAGCATCAATATTAAAATATCTATGGCCGTGTGACTTGTATGCAAAAATAATTATGGATGTTTAACGAAACGTTTTAATCGCCGCCCTACTGCTGTTGGCTGTACCGCCGACACCGACTCTGCCAGTCGATAAAAATTAATTAAAATAAACAAGTGAAATGAATAAATAAATGAATAAATGAATTCACTGATATTGTACGGTTGAAATTTGCATCTGCGGTTCGTACCGCACCACCGCCGACGCATAATGTTTACGCATTACGCGGTATCTGGTATCTGGATAATATTATCGTATATTCACGGTTAAATCGCCAGTATTAGCGTGCGGCTGCGCAACAAATTTGCCAGTGGCGTCCGGCGAGATGATTTTCTCTTTCTTTCACGATACCCACTTCACAATCGTGAAACGAATGATACCTGAACCTGATACCCGAGGTCCGGTATGCGCCGTATGGTAACGTTTGGTCTATAATAGGTCTATAACATCTGTTCTATAATATTAATGATGACCGAAGTTCGACCTCGACTAAGGCTGTAGTTGTATACTGTGTGGTCGCAACTTATAAGTCTGTTTAGTGTGGCCTGCGAAGTATTTTCTTTTAAACATGACATTAAATTATTATTGTTGTTCATTTAAACGGTACCTCGCTACGACGTGTCTAATCCGCAGTAGGTATATATTAAAATAAATAATATGTAATAATTACACTTTCGCATTTCTGGTACAAGCTTACGGAAACTTGATATTCTGCTGTGACTAGTGTTGTAGTTGCGTAGCGAGTTATAATAATGTATAGCGTACCCGCTCATCACGTCTGTACTCGGAGACGCAATAATGACGACGACGACGTATAATATATCAACAAAAGTAGTTTTAATATCGTTTTAATACAAGTGTTGCGCTAGGAGTTGACATACCGAGGTTCGAAGAGTACTCGTCAAAGGCCGCGATTTTCGCTTATTTTCTACGAAAACCGATTACTGTTTCACTCGTAGCTCACGACGACGACGTCGTCGCCACAATATTTACACGATAATAATAATAATACTATAACCCACTAGGATTACCTGGAAATTGTTGTTGGTGACTTTGAAAGTACATAATAATAATAATAATAATAATAATAATAATATTATGGAAAACACAACGGTCGAGTGCTACGGGGAACATACGGGTGCGTTTAATATCACATATTATTATTATTATATTATATTATTATACGGGTGAGTCGCTATATGAATATATGACCGCGGCTATATCATATTACTATTATACGTCCGCCGACTAGCTATAGTGGCACGACATTGTTGCCGGACACTTTGTTGTCGACATAAAGTTGCCCGTATATTATATCGTATTAAAATATTACGATGTACACGTATATTATATTATTATTATGTAGTGCTGCCCGACACAAGACGTACACATTTCCGGATTCTAGTGGCCCTTAAAAGTTTTGTCGTTTCGATTATATTGTGTAGAGTTACCTGCTGTATTGTGTAACAAAAATATTTTAAACAAGCTTTTTTTTCGACTTCGCATAATAATAATAATATATTTACTCTTATACTCTTTACTCTTGATTAACTCACGCAAGCGATTGGGGGTCTCTATTTTTTCGGTATTAGATGTGGACACGATTCCACAGGGTGCAATAAAATAATATTATGGTCGTTGCACTGATCCAAGGAAATATTTTAAAATGTAATATCGTTCAAATCGATAAATCATTATAAAAGTGCAATTCATTGAACGAAATTAAAATTTAACGCCTCGTTATGCATATTTTATAATCATAAATGTTGTGCAATAACAATAAGATTGATGATGATAATATTATTTTTATTTCAAATTCTTATAATAACCATTAAATATGACGTAGACCGAGGTTTGATTGAATTATTCATGTTCAATGTTCCCACATGCGAAAAAGCAATAGACAAAGATTTTTAAGGAACCAAATTGAAACTTCTTTTTTCTTTCATTTTTTCAACGCTTTCTAGTGTGAATAATTCGTCCTTAATTAACATTAAAAAAATTGAATCTAGATTGTTAATTGTAATTTTCCAACAAGTAAGCAACAATGTACTTTAGTTAATGGATAAATAGTGCTAAAACGAAATCAGGAGTTTTATATGTTTTATTTATAAATTATATCCCTCGTGTCTCGTGAATAATGTCGATTGTTTCCTAGATACCATGGCCCTTTTTCAGCACACAATTATTTATCGTTCCCTCTTATTTTCAAGTGTAATTAATTCACATTGGACTCAACCAAGGTTGGTCACTCAATCGTTCATTCCTAATAAAATAAGGCATTTACTGAACGATAAACATTCAACACAAAACATGTCAGTACTTTGCTTATAATAAGTAAAACTATATGGATTTAATGTTCATTATCACTTTTGCTATTTACTTGTATTATTGATTTGAGTAAAAATGTTTGGTACAATATTTCCTGGTCACCGAATCTATATTTTCATACAAAAATAAAAGTTTTATATATATGTAACATTTTTGTGACAAGAACGCACTCATATATAGTCAAATCAATGATGCGTTATCTAAAATCTTTGTCATTCTTATTATTATTGTATTACGATTGTCGGTGGTTGACTTACGAGACAATGATGTCATAATATGACTTCAAAATAATATATTTTTCTTAGATTTTAGATATATTATCTTTACCTTATTTTTACTGAATCATTATTATCATGCAGAATAAAAGGTATTAGGTATATGGTAAATGCTGGCTTTTATTAAGTTTACTTATACATTAAATTAAATTTATTGTCTCATTAAAAAAAAAAAAGTAATACTCCATTTAGCAAAACATAATAGGTATTATAGCCACAATATTTTTAATATTAAAAAATTGAATATTTTCTATGGCGTATTCTTGGGTCCCTGTTAATTAATACATAGACATATATTAAATATGAATGAAATAACTTCAGACGATCGATTTTAACTATTAAAACTTTACAATATGAGTAAAACTAGTTAATCTGTATAATACTTATATTGCATAGGTATTTGTATTGCTTCATTATATTATATATTATGTTCATTTTAATAGTCAAGGGAATTATTTAATAAAAACTATGATACCTACTTCGAAAACTTTTATTTTTATTCTGTATTTTTAAATGTTACTAATGGCCAAATTATGACACTGTACAGAATACACATTATAGTAGATGAATTTAGAAATTAATTTTAGAGATATTTTAGATTGAAAAGACAGTGCACGAAATTGTAATATAAAAAAAAGCTTTCATTAAAAGTATGCATCTATAAATGAGAGAAGAGAAAATTTTAGAAACTGAAACTAAAAACCTTATGCATGGATTAAAAGTAAATACCCAACAGACTTACTATTTTCATGAATAATCATTGGTTTATAGCTGGTGAAACACTTGGTATACAGGGTGATTCACTAAGCATACTCACTCCTATTTTTTTCTTTAATTATGAATGCATTCAAATTCCAATTTTTGCAATTTCTAAATATACTCAAAGACCATATTTTCAAATTCTCGAATTTTTTTGTAGTACTTAAGGAGTGATACAAACTTCTGTTTTTCAAATGAAAATCAACCTCTTTTGCTGTAAATCAATTAGCGGATAATTTTATTTGAAAATGTTGATGTAGTTACCACATTCGAAATTCGAATGAGTAGTTTCTTAGTTATTCAAATGTTTGCATTGTGGATAAAAGTTCTTAAAACTGATCTTACGTAAATGTAAAATAGACCTAAAATTGAATCTTGTACTTATTATACTTAGGGCATTTTCACAAATTATTAGTATCGAAAGATTAATATTAATGACTACAATTTTCAAATCATGTGTTATAAACTCATAACTATGGACTTTTTATCTTTAAACCTCAAAGTCAAATAACTCTAAAACTACAATTATGAATTTTGATTTTTATACATCAAAAATTCCAGGAAAATGAACTGATGTATGATTTATAGTTGAATAGGGGGGGGGGGGGTGGGGGTGGGAAATAGAAGATTGTATTACCAAGGTAGTACAAAAAATTCAAGAATTC
>PVMI01033522.1:1103-11719 GCA_008528875.1 Aulacorthum solani | reverse complement strand
AGTATGAAAAAAAACACAACCTCCCCCAGCCGCTTGCACCTTAACCACCACCACCATCACCGTCACGACGTTTTCTAATTGCGTAACATGAACCTCGTGGAAGAAACGAGATTCTCAATGACCTTTTTTTTTTGCTTCATCTCTTAACCGAGTCATCATGGCTATCACTTTGATTTTCCATCCCACAAGCATCATAGTATATATAATAATAATAATTATTATTATTTTTACAATGCAGCAGGTATAGAGTTTCATTTTTCATTTCAAGTGCCAAATTATGTTCGAAAAAAAAACACTAACAAAGTCGAGTGCGAAAATCACTTAACTATTGTTTGTACAGGTTAGGTAAACCACCCGATCGTCTCTGCCCTTTGAATTTCGACAAAAACGACTGTCCGTTTTAAATTCCGAGAATTCTTTAAACACTTTTCCAGTGTAGAAAAAGTGCTTGAAAATTTTCAAGTCGAACTTCTATCAATCGGATACTGAGTGTTGGAGAGGGTAGTTTGAAGAGGTCATTTTTGAAATTTTCAATAGTTTTTAAGTGAGCTTACTCAATGTCATAGTGAGAAACTATCAAGCATCAATAACCATCGATTAGTTTTAAAAAACGCGATTGAGTGTTTTTTGAAAAATATCACTTTTCACACAACAGAGCTTCGTATAGAATAGTATTGCATAGTATGTATGGTAAATAGTAATATCCATTTTCGTATATAATGAGTATGGTAAGCAACGGAATTTGTTTGAAATTTTCTTTCCGCTCTAAAAATAATCATATAACTCAGCACAGAATGTAAAGATAAAAAAAAAAGCAAACAGACGAACAACAGAAAATACCTCTAATTTACACAACCGTCCTAAACGATTGGCATATATTGAATACAAAGCATCACCGCCATTCGATGTCTTTTATTATTTAATGCTTGAAAATGTTCTATAGAAATTTAAGGCCTTTAGTGTAGTCGAGAGAAGGTACATAGTCTTTCGTAATGTTTACATTTAGTGTATGTATACTGTATAAGTTAGGTACCTAACAAGTTACAATGTGATATAATTTAAGACTTGTCTTATTCGAGATCTTCACTTTAAAAATATTTTTTTTGTATGGGTAATTTCATATAATATATACATAAAAAAAAATTACCTTTCAATTCATTTATTTTTATTTTTAAAGTTCCTTCTTTATTGTTTTCAATTATCTACAACATACGTTTTTTTCATATTTCAAAGTGAACAATTTTTTAAAGTATTTTGATACATACAAATTTAATTTTAAAAGATGAGTTAATTAGTTGAAACTGGTAAGTATTTAAAGCTTTTGATGAGTGGGTTAGAATGGCACAAGAGGTTACCTGGTAAAATGTCGGTCCACTATAGCTGATTCGATCACAAAAACATTAAATACTCATATATAACTACTCGTTCAAAACGTAATTGTTATGTATCAAAAAACTCCAAAAAATATTTTCCTTTGGAATATGAAATTAAAAGTTGTGTTATTTTTATCTAAGTAAAAATAGGTAAATATAAAAAATTGTAAAAAAACAAATCAAATTATGCAACAAAACTATGTGGAAAAAGTTTAAAGTTCTTGAAATAATGAACATATATGCTATACTCAAATGGATCACGCTTTGTATATTATTTAGTTTCGCTCGACTGCTGCGCACGAAATATTAAGAACGTCTCCGAGGATTTGGCTATAAACTATCTAAAACGTAAAAATCATACTGTAAAAACGTCATACAAAGTAGTTTGGGGATTACTGACATTACCGTGGCATTAATTATTTGCGATTGTTCGCATTTAATAATATACAATGTATAGATAACTTTATACCTACCTACACATGCACAAATACACGTGTTGTATACATAATAATATGTAAACGTTATCGCCCTCCATTTGGTATTGAGATCGTAATGATGAAATGCAAAACAGCTTGCGCTTTTACACATTCGGCCCGTTAATTATACAGAAACGCGTTTTAAGGGTTGTATTTGCTGATAAAACCAGCGGAATAATAAGTTATTCATTTTCAGACCTAACTGATTAGAGATTTTCCGTAATTATTAAAATAATCATCCCAAATGTGTATTTAATTCAAATTAGAACTGACCACCGGTAATTGCTACAATTTAACAACAATATCATCTCTGACGGAAATCAATTTACGAGCCGTTGCAGCAGGTTTGGAGTCGGATTACTCGTTCGAATAGTAATAATATCGAAGTACGACTGTTTTATATTCTATTCCCATAATACTGTCATACATGACAAGATCCTGGTGTAAGTACGTCTCGACAACAGTGAACTACAACGAGTCAAGTTACGTTTTGACTTTGAACAAAATCTGTTGGTAATCGTTTGAAATTATTTACCTAATAATACTACGATATATTTCCCTGAAACGGTGTTTTCGCCACTCAGACGTGGTGCTGTTGACAACAATATTATGTCATTCGAGAAAAACATATTACATGTAGAGTTGGCACAAAAAAAAAAACTGAAAATAAATAAAATACCGAACATACGTTGCCGATCATTGGCATAATGATTTTTCATTCAAAACGAAAAGTACATAAGCTGCTGTATCATAATATTGTTGTGATATTATGTATACGATGCTTGGGTAGGTACAGCGTGCGTGTGCCATGTCGATTCACTTCCGATTCACTTTATTTATTTTATTCGATTATCACATTTTCAGTATATCTATACAAATATACAACAACTGTGTGAG
The DNA here is from genome assembly GCA_008528875.1 of Aulacorthum solani. Lineage (NCBI taxonomy): Eukaryota > Metazoa > Arthropoda > Insecta > Hemiptera > Aphididae > Aulacorthum > Aulacorthum solani. The sequence continues at coordinate 8,973 of PVMI01033522.1, read as the reverse complement.
GTATAGTATAGCCGAACAACAACAACTGCCAACGTAATAATATTACATTATGTTCGACATCATAATATACGCTTATACAACAACAACATCAACAACAATAATGATATGTACATGCGATTCTTACAACGACGTGCACGTTTATATTGCGACGTGACGCGGAGGGGTAGTTTTTTTCCACCCCCATTACAATATGCTGCGGCGCAGTGGCGGAAAAAAAGAAACGGTTGAATTTGGCACACGCCAACGAGATATTGTCGATCCGTTCTCGATTTTCCTAAACGACTTTCAAACATCCAAGAGCCCATTTGACTACCGGTTCAAGTGATGTGCTATGAGTGTTACCGTATTGTGTATAATGCGTACATGTTATGTGCAAAATCGTGTGTTACGTACAAGGTGGCGGGGGACGGGGACGGGGGTGAGGTATTCGGTATTTCAGTGCGTGTTCTGTGCCCTCCCGACGGACAGATGTTGAAAGTTTTAGTTTTTCTGGCGACAGAGAAGGCGGCGGCCGCACAACGAAAAGGGGTCGGGTGTGTATTTCGCTCATAAGGAATACGTGAGGGAATTTTAAATCGTTTATAATCCGATGCCATTTTTCTCGAGATTTAACCGTGTCCGTTGCATACAGCAGCGCTCTGCTGTAAGAACGGTGCTGCAGCGATGTTGGTAGGGGGAGGGGAGTGGGCGACGATTTCGAGCGAAAATAATATTATACACAAGTGGGTGGCGGGAGCGGTGCAGTACGCTGGCTGTACATTATGCATAGGATAGGCTCTCCTTATATTATAAATTATATACTGTTAGCACTCGGTAAAATGGAGTTTAATAGCGTTTATTATAAGGTGAACGCCACCCAACCTCTCACTCCTACACACACACACACACACACACAATACTTGCACACCCTTCTTGCCTCTTACATACCCATCAGTAGGACCCCACGAAACCGTACTGCTGCTGCCGCCGCTCGTTCTCCGACAACAAACTAGTTAAAACGTTGGCCTCGTCGGCGGTTGGGTCGGGGCGCTGTGCGGGGTGAACGGCAAAGTTTAAATAAACTTCCGGTTTTCTTCATCGCTTACAAATAAGCCAACTCGGCTCTGTATAGGCCCGCTGGACGAGAGCCACCGCCTCTCCCGGGTTAATTAAAAATCGTGCGCACTGTCCCCGTCGCTGCCTCCGCCAACCCCATAAACAACGTTCATCCGATATGGATTTCAATTAAAACAACGGGTGAAAAACGAAAAAAACGGACGAGACCATCTTCACTTTCTTTCTCTTTCCATCTTGCTTCAGTTTTCGTCCGTCGGTCGGTTTTTTTCTTATTTTATTATTAACCTTATCGAGAACTCGCTGGCCCAAAACTAAACAGACCCGAACGCGGTGTGCGCTATACTTTATACCTATATATATATAATATTGTGTAAATATATTTTTAGTAGATAACTGCAACGCGTTCGCTCCGACGGTGGTTAAAAGTTTTCAGAACATTTTCGGGAGTGAATTAAATATATAATGAGACGGACCACTCTCAATAGTTTTGGCACAACTTGATAGTTACTAGTTGTGGGGAGCGGCGGGGCAGTAGCTAAAAGCGAATTTTAAATCAGCCACTATCCATCTGACCTCGGCTATTATTGTTTAGACCTGAATATCACTTATGTGTGCACGTGCCCAAATATAACCGATAGATTTTCCTTTCGAAATCTTCACGTTTTCGGTATGTGCCCACAAAAACGGCGTACTCATATTTTCGTATTTTTCATCAAAAGTTAGGATTTTGACGTTAGGAATGTTAGTCAAAGGAAGTTATTTAGAACATTTATAACATTATAATATTAAACGTTAATAACACTCCACTGCAGCAAATGAATAGTAACTATTAGTTCTGGTCCTTACTAGGGTTTCCGTATTATTCGAAAGTTTCTTCTCCATATTACATTTTGTATGTATTATATTATATCGTATTATTATATTGTACAGAACTATATATCGACTGTACAACATGTGTACGTTATATAATTATATCTCATCTCGTGAGAGAGTATCATATTTTTTTTAAAGATATTCCGCTGAGTTATACTGTTCGTTTTAACTTTTGTTTATTATTCATGTGTATAGCTCGGGATGTAGTAAACTAATATGGTAAAATGCAACGAACGCGTGCGGACTGTATATTATACATTCGCCCAGAGACAAGTTATAGGGACACGCGCATAATGCTCCATTTGGCTATAAATATTAACGATTATGGACACGTTGTTTATTGATTCAAACCGAATACAATACTGTTTGTGAGAAACAAAAAAAAAAAATAAAACATAGTAAAAATAACAATGAGAAGTTGAAAAAATAACCGAGTGAAGACGCGTATACTGTACAATCGTTTGGTAGTCAGAAACTTTTGGTTGATTTGCTGTGGTTTTGCGTTCCATAAAATGTATGTCCTGTTTAAATCTCGTTTGACGGACTCGTTTAAATTATACAAACGTGCTGAGTAAGAAGTGACTTCAGCCTATATTGGTAAAATAAACAATAATAGTTAAGAAAAATCATTTTATAACACATTATTGCGCATACACTACGAGATGATCACGGTGTATACGACATTCCAGTGGACCAAGATGTGGTTTTCATGGACCGAATACAAAAAAAAAAATATTATTACAATCATTAATAAACTATTTTTTGTCATGCACTACAGTTGTAGTAGTTTAATCGATTTCCAACTGAAAACGGTTAGGTCAAAAAAAAAAACGGTGTTATCGGACGTGGGTGGGCGGGCGTCACAATCGTATAATAATTATATGCAAAGACTTAGCCAAAAATATTTTTTGAAAAAGCTGTTACCAAAGTATAATCGCAATATGTGTCGAATCTTGAAGAGTGTCACGGAATGTACACGAAAGTATTGAACTTTATTACAATGGAAATTATAGCGATCATTATACTTAACTTTTGAAGTTTAGGTAAATATTATTCATGAGAAATTATTTTTTTGTTAAATTTAGTCATTTTGCACACCCCATTCAAGCATGAAAAAGGTTGCGAAAAAAAACCCATAAAGTGTAGTTTTTCTGTTTTAGAACCTAATTATTATTTAGTTTTAGGAGTTGTCTGTATATTCTATATTTATCATGATGGTACAGAGTCTGCAGACTATTTATGCAGTAGGTGTATTATCAATACGGTTCGAAATCGTGGCAGGGTGACCATTTTATTTTAAAGCCCTTTTTTTCGATGGTTTTTCTGTCCGGCAACGGGTCCTGCACAGGTTTGTTAAGCCTTTATATCATTTTGCGGTTTACGTGCCCAAACACAACGGGCGCGGTTGGCCGTCGCCGTTATTGGCACTCGGAACCGTCGGAAACCGCATTTGGATTATTCAAATTAACTTGATTTCGAAAACTAACAACTTCGTTATGGCATATACGGGTGCGCCGGGTTGCTGTCGCTTGCCTTTACACATATATAGATACATATACATGTATATATTATGTATAATATAATACGTGTATGTACTGTGTGCATTATATATAAATGCAGTTAAATCCCATACGAAAACAATATGTCCGCCTCGTAGTAACTCATACTTAACGTATATAAGGAGCTTCCGCGCGCTCAGCTATATTTGTACAGAGGGTGATAAAACAATCATTACGATAATAATAATAATAATAATAATTATACGACGGTGTATACTTCTAATGTACAAGTGTATTGTCTTCCTTTGCATGTCGTGTAGGCCACCGTGTTCTCCTATTGTTTACCGGAGCAGCAGACTTAAAACCTTATTACACGTGAAAACTCTCCGTGGCACTCCCTCCGAAATATGTTTATGTATTATATGCAGGCTGGTTCTCCGAGTACGATCAACCTTTTTTTTCTTTAACGATGCATTCATTTAATATCTGATTTTTGGAATTCTTAAAGACCAAAATACATTACATTCAAATTCTTGAGACTTTTTGAACCCCTAAAGGCGGTGATTGTAATTTCTGTGTTTTGATCTCCCCTACCTTTTAACTGTAAATAATTTGGTGGAGAATTGTTTTGAAAATGTTGATGAATTCAATTCAAAATTCAAAAGAGTAGTTCCTTAGTTATTAAAATGCATATAGTAAGGAAAATATCTCAAAAATAATTTTAAAAAATATGAAGTAGATTATATATTTGTTCTAGAATTTATTATATACTCGGATCATTTTTAAAAGTTATTAATTAATATTGATAGATTAAGATTAATCACTAAAATGTTAAAATCACCTCTTTCTACAATCTTCCAAATCCATTATTGTAGATCTATTATTCTTAGTAAACAAAGTTAAATAGCTCAAAAGCTACTTTTTCAGATGTCGATTCTGACAAAGTAAATATTTCCAGAAAAGTGATCTGCTATATTATAATTTGCAGTAGGAAATAAAGATTTTCATTTGAAAAACATATGCGAGGAATATGCATACACATTAATCCTTAATTTATACAGAAACCGCAAAACTTTGAAAATATGATAGTCTTAAAGTATATTTTAATATTCCAAAATCCTGATTTTAAATAACTGAATTATTGAAGAAAAATAGAGTGAGCATGCTTGGCGAATCACACTGTACAATTATATTTTTGCACACTTAATTTGTAACGTACTTCGTAATAGTTTGAAACAAATTAGCCTCTCGGTGTTTGTCGTTAAACACTGTGTTTAATTTATTGGGTAAACATATGTATTATGTAATATAATAATAATATTGCAGTCGTAAAAACCAACTCTGTGAAAGTAAAATAAGCATTTGTGATAAATATATTATTGTATTATGTATTATACTGTCCTATAGTAATGTACAACACTTATACACATTTTATGGTGCAAAAGTCTGATTTATTTGTAACCGATTGGTTGAATTTGTATGAGAGAAAAGTTATAATTGTTTTCTTTTTCGACCATGAACTGAATAGTTTTTCAATTTAAAGATGATGACATTTTGTAGCAAAACACAAATTAAATAGGAAGCTACGAACAAGTTAATTAAACCATGGCGTTCGGAAGACACTATATATAATACACATCACGCCGTCACTTACTTCTTACAGACAACAATGTCCTGTATGCTATACAATTATTGTTTATTGAAAATTCATCGTCTTTAAATATTTAAACACATACTATCATTATTCAACCATATAATACCCATCAGCTAGTCGAAAATATTGTGTATTTCTCATATCGTGCAACTATGTCTTGTGATAAAAAGAAGTCATCCTCAACAGCGAATCTTATTGTGCTTTGAATTTTGCCCGACATTGATCATTGTTTTATATTTTAATGTTAAAGTTAGTAGTTTGAGGAATATATAAAAAAAATAGACTCGTTCAAGTTGATTAACCAGACAGTAGTTATTTTTATTTATTTAATTGACTCATATCTTGATGAACTCAATTATTCGTAGCTACTAATGAGTCAATAAATTTTAAAGTTTAATTAAGTTAATTAATTGCCCATTTTATAAACGCCATAGATTGAAAATACATTAGTTTTTGTACACATTATTATTGGGCGTACAACAATAATTGGAAATAGGTATAATTTATAATTGTAATAAAATTACTACAATAATACCCAAACACAATTTAATGTCTAATCACACAAAAATAACACTTCCAGATAAATCAGTTGGACTTTTAAATATACATTGGTGTCAAGATCACTTAAAGACTATCTTATTCTTAATATTATTTCTAATTGTAATTAGTAACCATGATATAGCATCGATTTATGATATTTGTTCTGTCAATATAATCTTGTATGTTTTATTTGTCTAATTATTTCTTCTTTAGTCCATCACTTTTTCCCTATCATTTATTTCGTAACATATATTCACTCATTTATTATTATTATATTGTACAAGGGTGGGAAAGTGAACTTTTAAATTCATAGCCAACTAAACGCGTTAAAAAAAGAATAATTAATTTTCCCTCTATTGCTTAATTTAATACTACGCATAGATTAGTTATTAATAATACATATTATAAAACGGAAACGGTCTGCATAATAATATGAGATATTAGTTGCTCTGAATGAATTTAAAACACCGTAAATTTTGCACATTGCAAAACCCTTATGGCTCGGAAAATATTTGGTCAGTGGATTCAAATTTATTAACGTTTAAAAGGGATTACGGATGATGTCGGGGAATTCGAATTAATCAGTGTTTCGGATAATTTCAGAACGGGACGTGGCGGCCAACTAATCCCGAAGTTCTTTAATAAAATTAGAGACCATCCTTTTATCTCATGTAATAAAACTGTGCATGCATAATTCTAGTGTAATGTGCGTATATAATAATAATGATAATATTAGCACAATATAATATATGAACAAAGTCAATATATCCCAGCTCGGAACACATTGTTAGCAAACGAAATATAAATTACTATTATTATTATTATTATACTAATATAACACGTCAATAAGTATCATTACAAGGGTTGTATTCAAATGTTACAACCCTACACTATTACGACTATTACGACCACATTCGTAAGATTAATATTTTTTCAACTAAAAACCATAAAATATATTAAAAAAATACAAAATAAGACGTTCAATTTAGTATTTACTCAGATATTCATACATATAAGTGTTTGTTTCAATGTTTTTACATTAGGTATTTTAGATTGAAGGGTAACCTGAATATTTTTATAAAAAAATAAAAGAATGGGAAAAAACTATTTAATAATTTTTAAAGGTATTTTGAAGAAAATGTCAAAGTTAAATGCGATGTGTTATTATTCATTTAAAAAACAAATACATCTTCATTCATATTCCATGAGTTTGAAATCGGATGATTGATAATTAATGCTCTAAAAATGAATGCAATTCATGAACACGGCGCAATTGTAGTCTAAAATACTAACTGATAAATAATTATGAATCTCTTTTCTCTTATTAGTATTATCGGTGTTATATCACTAGCAGTTACCACACGTAAATTGTTGTTGTAGCTGTAGGTATAGGTACTTAAAATCTAGTTATGGCAATGCCTTAAGATTTGCATTCTTTAGAAAAACGAATGTATTTTCATTTATAATTTATCAATATTTTAAGTTATCGTGATTTCATTCAATAAAAAATGAATGCATATCCATTTCTAACCCTGAAAATGGTGACTGTCATGCGGGTTCATAATATTATTGCGTTGTATTATATACGGCACTTATCACGCTTGTCAGTGACAATTATTATTGTTCAACGGTACTTGACGGCTCGTTACACGAAAACTGTTGTTTACAAGTTCGGTTTCAATATAAAATTGTATAAATATATTTGGTGTCTATTTCGTGTACAGGGCGTATTTCTTTTACGCACAGATAATATAATAATGGAGAGATAACACTATTAGAACAGGACTATCTTCTAAAAACTTGAAGAAAATCGTCGCATTAGGTGATTATTAGAACAATGCGGCTGCATAATGCTAAAAGAGAAACATTCCCTTAGAGGAGTTTACTCAACAGAATAGTCATTGTGGTACATATTACATGCATCGACTTGAACCAAAACGGGCTAAATCGATTTTGAAAATGCACATTTGTTTGTAGGTCATGTTTAGCAATGCACTACAATTTAAGCTTACAAATATATAATATATGTATTTATAGATTTATTCATCACTTAAAAGGTTCTAAATAAATAGAATTTACTAATTCGTTATTATACTGATTTAAATAGAACCTATATATTGGTTCTTAACTATAGTGCTAAAACCAAATGAAATAAGTTAGCGATTACAAAAAAATACTTAAGGACAATATAATTACACCATAGTAAAAGAAAATTTCAAGTTAGAAAATAATATATAACAGCCAAAAG
>PVMI01033509.1:12077-25971 GCA_008528875.1 Aulacorthum solani | reverse complement strand
CTTTACTAGTTACATACTATATCATGTGACAGGATGACTTTTATCTCAAAAAAAGGTGGTCTCGTCTTTTCCAAAAAACACATAAGCCACTTTTTACTTCACATATACGATGGACCTATACTTCGAACAGACCGTTATTGTTTGGATAACTAATGGATGCTTTCTAAAAGGACTTGAATCCTGACGAAATCGAGTTAATAGTAGAAATGGAGATCACGGGGACGGCCAGTGAGAATAAATGCATTATAGTCATGGTAGTTTGTCGTTTTTTATATATATGACACCCTTCGCGTCGGAAATGCGCCGAAGCAACAGTAAAAATGGAGCGTTATTATTTCAAAAAACGTTTCATATACATACACGATATTGACGCTTATGTGGTACACGTGCCTATATGAGTGCAGGCCGTACCTGTGATGGGGATGGGATTTAAGGGTTCAACCGCCTCCGAAATTGACTAGGATTGCGTAAAGCTAGACATTTAACATGTGTTTTTATTTCAATGATATTTCAAAACCCCGTCCTTGCTGCAAAAATTTATTTTCAGTATACAATTGTATGTGTGTTGTGTGTACGATAATAACCGTGTTTGGAAATGTGTGTTATCGTTCCCCTTGAAAACGAAGTCATCTGAATATAACATTAGGAAAGATATTTTTAAGACATTTCTGTTATTAACCTATAATAAATAGGTGCATATAGTAATCGTGATAATATGGCATCGAACATTTTACATATTTTTTATTTATTTAGCCCAGATATTTATATTAGAATTTATAAGCATTGTAGATTCTCTTATATACAAACAAATTAAGTATTTATTTAAGGGTTAAATCGTGTAATTCTGAGAGCAACTAATTCTTTTTAGCTCTGCACCATATATTATATTTGGGGATTCGATATTTTGACATTTCGAAATATACGTAACATACCTGCACTATTAATTAATTTAAAAAATAATAATAAATAAATTGTTTGTCCTCCAATACGACGTCATTTCTGCTGACGAACCTATTATAGTAATATTATGCCATTACTAGCGTGTACCTATACAATATGCATATGATATATAAATATATATATATATATATAACATAGTAATACATTATACGTGATTATATTATCCTGTGAGCAATTTGAGATTATTCGTGCAATGTTACATTATATTATTATATATATTATATTATATATTGTACTTTGGAGGTCAGGACTATATTATAACACGATATAATAGTTATGTGTTACAGGCGAATATTATAATACACAGTATGCGTATATACGGTGGTTTGGTATAAAGTAGGTTAAAACGGAGATGGCTCGCATTTGGTTTATATTAAATAACAAAATTTGATTTAAACACAGCACATTATTATTATATAGTACTTCTATCTATAACTTAGTGATGTTTATTTGAAACGAAATTTAAAAGACCAATAACCCGATGCAAATACCGATGGAAACAATTCAAAATTAAAAAACCGTTTTTTCTTTACACAATATAATAATATATTGTATAATATTATTATATACAAAGGGACGTGTATACAACATAATATTAAGTATTAACAGAGATAATAAAAATAATTTATGTAAGTTATGTCATTATATGTTTAAGTACCATATATTAAGATAAACCAGCGGATGCCAACATTACTCAATTTAATGGCATATTTTCGTTTCTATAAATATAATACTCATACAGTACCTACAATATTATACTGTTAATTATCAAGTAAAAAATCAACAATATAATCTTGGGTCTTGAGTGAAAAAAACAATAAAAACCGTATAATTATATTAACATTATGTATTAGATTATTACATAGTAGCGTGCGTCTGGTAGATAAAAGAAACAATAAATAATAATATATGGTTTTCGTTTGAGACATCTGGATCGAAGCGCAGCCGAGGGACAACGCGTACACTGTAGCAGTAATAATGGGCCGCTTTCCGGAATTTTGTTCATTTATCAAATTTTAAACCACCCGTCCAATGTCTACTCCATACACGACCAAAAATCATTTTTCTTTTTATTTGCCCCGCACAACGTTTAGGTCACGCACTGCGGGGGGCATAAGAAGTTCAATTTGTAATATAGTCAAGAATATTTGTCCATTATTCGTACATACAGGAACATCAAAATTGTATAGATTTACCCCTTGCGGTGAAACGGTTGTTTGATAATTCAAAATAAAAAAAATCTTCAAACGTGCTATTTCTATACAAGTACCTCATACATTTGAACGGCATGAAAATGTATAACATGTCGCGGTGAAAATACAGAAAACTTCAATTTATGGCTTATGATTTCTATTTATAATAATAATTAATAATGTATCCAAGTTGTTGAAAACGACAAATACTTGGTCGGTACTGAATTTAGTGGTCGTTTACAACCATAGTTATATCATCGAAAAGTCAACCCGGAACAAGACTTATTAGTTATTATTATAAGGATAATTCCAATGACTGTTGCAATGGTTGGTGTACTAAAAACAATCGTACTTGCGCATGTAAATTAGAGAAACCGCCGATTTTAATCATTAAATTGGCCGGAAGTTTAAAATTAATGTTTCGAGAATAAAAAATAAATATATTACGCTCGCCGCTGAATGCAATCATAAATTGGTGTATAATTGTAGATGGACCCCATTAATTTATAAACGCGAATACAATAATATGGTTGGCGGTCAATAAAAAGCAGCTTTATTATGCCTAGGTATTATGACCTTTGTTTCCGTTTCGGATAGGTTTTTGCTTTAAAAACTAGGCTTGATAAGCTTTCTGTAAGGTAAGTATTATATATTGATGTTTCAAGTTAAAAATCAATACATCCAAAGTATACATATCATTATCTAGCTGAGCCGAGGTTCTCATGTTGTACAACAATACCTAATATATGACGACTGGAATCGAAGATGAGGAATACTATTTCAGTAATTTGTTAGGATTGTAATTCAAATCATGTGCGTCAACTTCTAAAATATAATTAAGTCCTATTACTTGTTTAGTCATAAAATTCTAACTGAAATTGAAAAGCACTGTGGGGCCTATGTTTTGTGCGTTATATAATATAGAACTCAATATTTTTTATTGCATCTTCATTCAATACACGAAATTAATTGACTTTTTAGACTTGAATCATCGAAAACATGATTTATTAAATATTCAGATCCTCCATGTAGGTTACTCAACAATGATCTGAAATGTCGGCTAAATATAAAAATATAATCGATTATATTAAAATCTAAATTCTTGGGCTATTAAGTCGGGTATTATCACATTCCACAGCAGCTGTCGCGTTGGTCTTAATTAGGAATCCGACGTTTATGGTACATTGCTCGTAAAAAAACAACCCAACTATTTGGGTACTGTAGGTACACCAGTGACCAGTATATATTAAAAGTAAATTATGATTTCGTCGGATACATAATAAACCGGTGCCGAGAGAGTAAGGAATGATGAAATGATAACGACTGTGCCGTGTGTGCAGCATATTATATTATTTTTACAACGTCAAAAACCGTTACTAAACATATATATATAAAATCTTTTAATTTGTTCTCCAAAAAGAACGAAGATGAAAAAACATCAGTGTCCCTCCCGTGTATGTTTCGGAGGCAACGACTGCAGCAACAACAGCGAACACACAAACAACGACGACGTGAGTGGAATAAAAAATCGTCCATGGATGCGAAGGACATGAAAATAATATGATAGTGTGCACCGGCGGTCCACAGATAGATGGATAGTTAGATCCCGACGATGATCGCACCGCAGAACAACAATAATAATAATAATCGAAAAAAGAGGACCATTGTTACTGTTTTTTTTTCTGTTTGTTTAAATACATTATTCACGGCTGACAGGTGGTGTCAAACTAAATGGAACTCCCCTTTTGTGCGCGCTGCAGTCGTCGGGCACAACTCTCGGGCGCAGGCCATTAAAGTTCTTTTTTCAACTACACAGCCCGCACACACACACACAGGCACACTTCGGCCGTACGTCTGTATTCTCTATTCTACATTTCAACACAGATACACACACACGGATGAGTGTGTAGAACGAACGTAGGTACAAATAATATTCCATGTGGTGTGTACACTCCCTCAACAGTGTTATAAATGCGTACAGAATATAATAATGTACGTATAATACGGGCGGCGGCAGAGAGGTCCATGTACTCGGTCCAGAGCGGACGGTACAAAATAATATATGTGTGCGCGTTCGCCGATAGCCGGCTCGAAAGCGGTATGATAATATTATATACATTATTAAGGTGTTTTTAAAAATAAAATATATATAAATGATACAAAACGAGTGTAACATAATATTATAATATTATCGTGTAAACAACGACAACTCACCAGCAATCTGATTGATCTCGGAACGCTGCTGCAGGATCTCATCGGCCAGTTTCTGGGCCGTGGGCAACACCTCTGTGTGGTGTTCGGATATGAGGTACTGCACGAACTTCTGCAACTGTTGTCGGTCCATTTGCAACAGGGTTTCTGGAAAACGATCGGGAAAACGGTGGTGTTATTATATTTCCAGTACCTATGTGCTACATAAGCTACTCTAACCTAACAAATCAAACTACTTATTCAATTTCACAGAATTGTGTCATTGCGATAGAATAATATTTTATCAGATATTATGCATGACGCCGACAGCGACAAAACAACTATATATTTGAAATGCAGGCGCACTTATGCTTGCGTATTGTATATTTAATTTTAAATACAAAGCAGTTAGTTTTAAAAGTTGAAATGTGATTAAATTTGTTTTAAACTAAATATTTACAGTGTCTATGTTTTAAGACTTCTGTCTATTTAGTTACGATTAACTCTAAATATTATATTAATATATTATTTCATTGAATTAAAAATTAAAATTATAAATGTTTGGTGCCTGGTGGATTAACCCATAATCATAAGTAAGGCGATTTAAAGTAATCCCAATGCGCAGTACAATTATTTACTATTTGCACAATATACGTCAATACATTAAAGCCAAGGAAACTTTTTCTAGGAAAATGCGGTTACTTAAACTTTAATGATGTTGTGGCCAAAAGACATTTTTCCAAGTATCTGCTGTCGTAATAATATATAACAACATAATGTCTTTCAGAATCAATACCAATTTTTTTTTTTTTTGGTATAACGTGATATCCTATACGCAGGTGAATTCAAGCCCAACAGACGGAGGAAAAAAGATTGTCAATCTCTCACAACCCTCTTTTAGGCCACATCATTTAGCAATAAAAAACAGATAGTTTAAAATTTGTATTTTAATAAATAATAAATAAGTAACTATAAAATTAGTGAGTAGTTGTAATAATTATTATCAGCAGTGTCAATGTATCATTAAAAATCATTTAGAATTTCCAAGAATCTAAATAAGGCCGATTCATAATACATTAATAACCTAAGCAAATTGGTAGAACCGATTTTTAATTTAGTTATTTTTTTGCTGCTTGAATACTATTTTTATAAATGTATGCTCCGTTGTTTTTGAATTCGTTGGATTTCTAAATGTAATTTAGTACACAGTAATTTTTTTTTAATTATAAATTATTCAATATAAATGCAATTACTGAGTTATATCGACCAAACATATTACATAATGAATTAGAACTGTGTTATACAGTATTCCGTAGTTTTGGCTTAAAAATTAAATTGGTTTGAGCTTAAAATGTACCTTTTTAATACCCATATTTTCTGGGCCATTTTATAATCGCCCGTAATACCTATATTCTCAGTATACTATACAATGCATACAATTAGCATCACCCAACCCAGTTTTGGTCGATATAATAGAAGAGTTATATTCAAAAAAATAAATACTAAAGTTAATAATTTTAGGCAAATTTAAGGTTTCTATTATAATATAACTCAGAGCGAAAAACTGAATTCAAATCAATAATCAATAAACTATGTTATGAACTTCGTTTATGGGTGATTTTACAAAATTACCAAATCAATACAAAAAGAAAATTAATGAGTTGAATCACATTAAAAGAATAGTAAAATGCGATAACGATAAGTCAATTTTTTTACCAATAATTTGCTGTATTTGAAACAAATTTTTTTATGGTAATAACAGACATATATTATGATGTTTGAACAACAAATAAAGCAAACAAATTAATGTATTGCATAATATTATATACTATTTTAAGTATTAACAAATGTTTTTTTATGAGGTCAACATTTTTTGTTCATATTAAATAAAACATTAATTAATAAATACATTACGTAATGCTGTAACTAATATTTAAATAAATAATGATGATTTTTTATTAAATTATGTTTGTATATTAATTATACAAATTGTATGATGATTGTCACAAAATTATTTTTTTACGTTATATTAGTAAACTGTAAATATGAACTAGTAATTAGTATTGATAATACGTAACCCAGTTGAATAAACTGTCTATTATCTCCTTAAAATGTATAAATGAACGGTTTTAAGTAGGTAATCGATATAATATAATATGTTATATAACTACTAAAACAAAATAGAAAACTCGACTAGGTATTTTATACATAACATTAATACACTTCAAATTTTTTTCTTTTGGCTGTATTTAAAATATTTTAAAAGCAGTTTTTATTATATTACCTATTAAGAAAACTTTTTATTTATAACCACATTGGTGGCTATTACAAAATTGTTTTATAAGTTTTTAGAACATTAAAATGTACCTAGACATTATCTAAATTTAATGGCGTTATAAAAATTGTTTAAAAACATTTTCTTGCAGCATATGAATAGGGCGATCATCATGATTCTAAATAGTTGTAGGTACATACAAGAGCCAAAAGATGATAAAAGAATATATCTATTGTTTATTATGCGATTGTCGACTTTCGTAATCATACCAAGACTTTTTTTTCATAAATCTAACTTCTTACATCGCAGTTACACGTGCCCCTCACACGAGTTTTAGATTGGGTGGAACATAGTATATATACTTATATTTATATTTTATGATGGCTAAGAGACAACTAAAACAACGGCTACTATATTTTTTTCATTCGTCCGCTTATTACGTTTTTTGGCGACAACAGGTATTTTGTCCGATTATAATTATACTTCTAAAAATATCTATAAATAATGAAATAATAAAAAAATTGAAAAAAAGATTGTTTTTATCCTATTTTACAAAACGATGGTTCCCATTCGAAAAGGATATTGGATTCGCCAGTTTCGTTTTGGTCCCGTGACCAATCTATTTTGTTATCAAAAAAGAATGGGTAAAAACATTGAGGTTAAAACCAATGTACCATTGACATCTCCGAGAAAAATATATTGTTGAAAAAAAAATTCATAGGTAGCGTTTATACGAGCGTTACGCCATGTGTCCGGGTGTGTATCATAAGTTTTACGCAACCCATCGTCGCACTGCCACAAATGAGCACCGAACTGAAACGTCTTAAAAACGGAATTTTAAAGGCTTGTTTTGATGCGGTTACTTTTTTTTTATAACGATCGGTAAAATGCAATTACGCAACATCTATTTCATAAGTGAATCAAAAGTGTTTTGGTTGTTGTTGTTTTTTTCCCTAGTTCATTTTATTATCCTCCGGCAACGTTTCGAAATGAAAAATCTAATAATTGTTCTCACTCTGTGACTTACGGTGTGTTCGACAAGAGAGGGATAGGGAGGTTAAGAACGTTTTTCAGTCGAATAAACAGGTCTCCGGGTGTCAAAAATAAAATGTTCTATGTATAATGTATATAAGTATATAACGTATATAATATATACAGTAATATATATATATATGTGTATATATACTATATATGCATGCGTGGGTGCGTATACGTATATAGCATAAAAGAAATCAGTTGACTGGTGAAAATGTGAAATAATCAATATAAATACGCGTCAAATAATAACAAAAAAAAGATTTGATAGTACATAATATTCTCTAAGCACAAGGGTAAACGAAAAAAGTACACTTCAATTTTCACGCGAAAATCTCCTTTAGTATTTCTGTGTAGACAACTAAAAAAGTATTTATTGAACACTTGCATTTTTGTGGAGAAATTAATTTTCATTCGTACTACGTTTTATATTATATTATATTTGTGTATATACAAAGTAGTTGCCCTAAAAAAAGAACCTAGTCCGGTTCGGTCAACTTGTTTAGCGCTATAAGTCTCTCGATAGTTTAATCAGTCCTATGTCCGTGGGTAGTTATAATATTATAGGTATAGTCTATAAGTATTTTGTCAACTACGGAAGTCAATATGTATGAAATCTGTAGGTATTTAAATTAGCATATTAATATGAAAAACTATTACTATCTATACCCAGGGATACCAACGTTCACAACTTCGTCATATTTATGATGAAACACATTATGTTCGAATGAATAGCAGTGTTTAAAATGTTTAAATACAACACTGAAACCCAACTTTTTCTGCAGGTTTTTTAAAATGAAATACCTTCTCCCTTCGATACAATAAATACAGCATTATTAGTATTTGAAATTTAATTTTGAAAATAATAAAATAACTGTAAATATTATGTTTTAACGTCACCGAGTATAATAGTATAAGACACTAACTTTTATATACATTGTATGGAGATTAGAATTTAGAGGAGTAAACAAACATTTGTTAATTCTATACAACATATACCGAATCATATGAATATTATCTTTATATGTACCTACCAAAGAAAATAAAACGACATGGAAAATCGGACTTTCCGGTAAAAAGCCGTTATAGCCTGTGGGGGCAACAGTCAAACATTTTCACCAAGTTTCCAGACATTCAATCGAAGACCAAAGACACACCACAGCGTAAGTAATAAGTATAAATATAATATAATATGTATAAAGTAATTATAAAATATTATACTACATATAGGTTTAGTAAGTCTTAACCTACTCAAGTCAGGTCTTCTTGTACACGCGCACAAGTTATGTCGATTGTCATCATGCTATTGTATGTATGTATTGTTATACGTATTGTACATATACTTTTGTTGGATACATTTTTCTAAAATTATATATATTATTTTGTTTTGTTTCTTTATACTATATATTATATGGTGCCGTTCAAAACATGGGACTTATTAAGCCTCATTTGTATGGACATTTACGAATAGTATCATGGGTTTGATTTAAACTCAAGGTTCTAGGTGAAATAATTCTGAGACGATTTCGACTAATTTTCTAACTTAAAGACATCAGTTTCCCGTTCAACAATAGCTGTACCTTCCTAGCTAGCAGTTGTAACAATCGCTGGTGGTCGTATTGTTCTTGTATTTATAATTATTGCAAACCTACAATTTTGATATTGTCTCGAAGACTTTCACATTTTGCGTGTGAACACCACATTAAGATAAATATTATACTATGATAATATAATATTACAAAATCATTATATTGTTGTTGTTTTTGTCATCGTTCAGAAAATCGAACGTGTCCGCAATTTTATTTATAGTATAATATAATATATTCTTCCTCGGCGTCACAAGTATAACGTGTATATTATAGAGGTAATGGTATATAACATATAATTATTGTCGCACACATTACGGGACATTCATGTAGTAATGTTACATTACAAATTCACATACGCACGCCGCGAGAATAGCATGAACTTCCGTGTGGCAATACAATAATAATATTATCATATCATTGTTATATTATATAATAAATTATTATAAAATTTACGATGGAGTCGTCGTCGAACGTAATGCATATATATGTATACATTGTTTACCTGATATCGGGACCCTGAGCCTGACACTGTCCGCGTTCCGTATCCTGTACAAGGACAAGGCCACGACGTGGGGGCACCAGAATATGTCTTTCGTGTCGCAGCTGCATGTCACCGACGTTATCTTGCACCTGTACACGAACAGAAAAAGAAAAAATATCCATTAAATCAAATCAAACAAAGAGACGTTGTTAAATTCGCAATCAAAATTGTCGCGTAACAGAAAAAAAATAACACTGTTCACAATACCTGTATACAGCTCGGGGGAGTAAGAGAAGGAGTATACTAGGTTTTCTCTCAACTCGTTTAAAAGAGGTATTCGACCGAGTGAGATGATGATAATAATATAATTAAAAATTATTGGTTTTCAATAAAAAATTATTTTTAAGTGTTTTTCATAAAATACTTTTGCACACAATAGTTTGGCTTGTTGACGTGTTAAACATTATTTTTCCTCGATAGACTTCGAGTTAAATAGTTATACCTTGAAAATAGAATGTTCCGAACACATGCAAAACGCGTATTTATGTGTATATATATTAAGTGTAATACTATAATATGTAATAACAAACGACACACGGTGAAAATACAAAATGGTAAATCAACGTAATACGTGTAATACGAGCAAATACCTATAATATGCGCGCGCATTGCCGCACTGCGCACGCTTATTTTAAATTGAGTTTGAGTTCGAAACGATTGTGCTATACGAGAAAATAATTAAAATTCAACTGCATGACGATGTCGAGCAAAAAGATGCGTTTCAAACACGACACGAACGGACGAGGTGATCTACTACCAAACCCCACCTAGAGCTGGGGTTGTCAGGTAGGTTAGGTTTATAATATATATTCAGTATTTAAGTATCGTCGACGAGAAAGAAATAAAAAAACTATTCTAACGCAAATAACAAAATTATGGCCCGTTTGAAAAAATAATAAACGCACCGCGGACGCCGTAGGTATTTTTTTTTTTTGCACCCATTCTGACCCTGCAGTGTCATAATGTCATATAATATATAAAGCTGTATTAAATGACGTGAATATTATATAATAGGAACACAAGAGTAATATGTACGTGACATTACACGGATGTACACAATATATATGCGAGCGCGTCGTTCCCTATATCCTTTTTGTTTTCGTAACCATGAAACAGATACATTTCTGAGCGGCAAACCTTTCTATGTGTATAATAATATAATAATATATTATAATTTAAAAGTAGGCGTAGACAATAAAAAATAAAAAAAAAATAAAAATAATCGGACGACACAGCGAGTACCTACATTACAATATTTATTATACTTACTGGATATATTTTAACCATAACCGACAACGGTATGTTATATATAATATACGACGACGTTATAATATGATAAATAGTATATAACATAATTGCACATGATACATCTATATACATGTATATATTATTAAAATATTAAAACGATTATTGATTATATTATTGTAATAGGTATGATACTGTGTCGTGTTTTAAAATATATTTCACTGTGTATACTGTAGTAGTATATTATTTTATGTATATTTTACCTGTCGAAGCTGACTGACACTTTGTGTGTTTTGTTCTCTTGGTCGGGATGGTTGTACGACGGCGACCCGGGTCTCTGGTTCCACACCACACCACTCAGATGGAATCCTGAAACACGACAAACACACACTTGTTAGTCGCCTATTATACAATATTACAAAGTATAGAATACAAATATTATAAACATGGGGAGGTTGTGGAAATGTGCAATTTTAAACCATGTATAGAAAGATTTGCTCGATACCGATATACGATATGAGACGCACCGCGGTGCTGTAAAATACGAAGTAACAATGATAAAACTTACAATAAATGTACGCAAGCGTACGACGATGCGAAAAATCCTCTTTAAGCATATTACAATGTATAAATATATATATATATATATATATAGGCACTGCGCGTAAATACGTAAATAATATATATGTATATATTGTAATAATACTTGTACGCACGCGATTCTCACATGCATTTGTCTGGGGGATTTGTGACGTGCAGGAGACCCAGAAGGACTATTGATCCGGCATTGTAAATTATTCGGAACTCGGCAATAAAAGCAAAAGAAAGGAGACGGGGACATTAAATTTTCAACGTTTGTTTTAGGGCTTTAATAAAAACGAGGTGCGGCTTTATTACTCGGATTATAAAACAATACAAAGATTGACACCGACGGATTTCCAAAGCCATTTTTTTTCCTTTCTTTTTACTATACCATTGCAGGGCTGTTGTATAATATACGATGTACTTTACCACGCTGCACGACCCGAGGAATTTTGGAGAACCGACAGTTTAGTGAAAGACCAAATGAAAAATGACTGCGTTGTTAATCAATACATAAAAGTTTTTTTGTATACATGTATATAAAAGAAAACATTATATATGGGGCTGTAGTATACACGCCCAACAGAGTCCGATCGGTGGATGTTGGTGGATGAGTAGGGGGAGGGGTTTCTGTCGCTGAGGTGCAGTTCAAAGGAAAAACTACAATACGTGACCCTACAATACTATACCCAAGCATTGTATGCACATATATTTTATATGAGGAGGTTGAGATCTAATTTCCTTTCCTCTTCGTCGTCGCAAGAAGTGATGGAATTTTCAACATAAAAACCACTACTCACATAATATACGAACGGTAATTATATATTTCATATTACATTACGTATATACAAGAAACGATTTACAATGGTACATATTACACATAAATATACGACGGAGGTCCTAGAGACGAAGCGCTGCAAGTGAGCTGGAGTTCGAAAAGTCCCCGACCGAGAAATACCTCCCCCCACGAGCCTCCGAACACCACCACCACACTCAACCATCCTTATACACTGCAACTGCCGTGGCATATGCGTCCTCCGGAGCCTCATTTGCGCCCTCCACTGACGGTCGAGACCACGTGCGGTAAACGAGTAGTGATAACACCAAGCACACGAAATAAGGCCCCGAGTTCTCGTCGGAGGACGGCCTTGACGCGTGCGTGTCTCGTGCGTGCGGCACCGGCAACGCAGCATCCCACACGCGGTGGAATGACAACGCGTCCGGTACAGATCATCGTGCGACCGTGTACGTTTATTTATATTTTATTATATCAGACGTGTGTGAGCGCACACGCGCACGCGCACGTATTGTCGTAATAACACGACACGTACGTGTGCGTATATGATATTATTATTATATACGGCAAAAAAAAAAAATAATAAGTGAAAAAAAACAACAAAAGTGACGTCATTATTGTCGTGTCGGCTGTGGCGGCGGCGGACAGGTTCAGTGGCCGTGTTGCCGTGTCAAGGCCATCGTACCCCAGTCCACCCGACCACCGTCCGCCCGCCCACCCGCCAACAGACCGTCGTCGTCATCCACCTCCGCGACCGCTACTGCACCGCCGCTGCATCCGCGACCGACGACGACGACGACGCCACCGTCGCGTTTTTATATACACACATACAATAATAATATATACATTTATGATAGCGTAAAAGAGTTACGGACGTGTACAACCGGCAACGTTGCACCGCCGCCGAGAAATACGACGAGGTGGTATTACACACACACACACACACACACACACACACACATGTGGTCTCGACCACGGTCGACACGGATCGTGAAAGGAATCGGGACACGGGAAACAACGAAAATCGATAAATATATAAGGAAAAAAATTAATTCCGGCGGGTTTACCACTCTTCTTTTTTGGTGTTTGGACCCGAAAAATCCTTTTAGTCCGCCGACACAAACACGCGTAACCAAACAGACGTAATGATATTAATATTATGTACGTCGGCGCATAGCAGCGATGTTTTTGTGGGGGGGGGACATGAAGCGATGACGAATAATAATCATTTTTTTTTCAAAGTATTCAGTAATAATAGTAATAACGATGGAAAAAAGACACCAACCGTGCACACGCGTTTTCGGTGCGTATTGATCTCTAGTCCGAGGGGCGGCGCGATACTTTACACACCGCCGTCGCCACCGCCGCGCTATTGCCAGCAGGCACTTATGGGACTCTCCGGCCGCAGCGCCGCAAACGCACACACACATCTGGGAAAGGTTTTTTTTCGTATAATTTGTTTTAAAATATCGCTTATTTAAAAAAAAA
>PVMI01033496.1:1761-13585 GCA_008528875.1 Aulacorthum solani | reverse complement strand
TTAGGTAGTTACGTTTTCATCAATTAATACATAATATTATTGTATAGGTGTATCATCGGCTTTAGTACCTAAATAGTATCTAGTCAATATATATTGTGTTAAAAAATAAATTTACGAAATTTATAATATATGTAGCTAAATGTACGATCGGTTCTATGTGATTCTTACAGTGGGTAATATCTACGTATATTCATCTATATATTATAATGTTTACGGCCATGTAATTTATATCCAAGCTTATATGACTTTAAAATATACTATCGAGTTTCTTCCTCAAATTCTATGTCTTAAAGCAACATCGAAATATGATACTGGCGAGTATGGTAACCAAAAAAAAAAAAAAATACATATAAATATATCGCTAGGTACGTTTTATATTTTTAAATGTAAAATAAAAAAAATTGACAGTTATTATTACTATTATTATTTGTGTTTGTGATATCAAAATCCAAACTAAATTTCCTTTGTGTACGAATGAAAATCTATTCTAGCCCAAGAATTATTGCGAGGCACGTTCATATTGATGACAAATTATGTTGAGAGAGAGAGAGAGAGAGAGAGAAATCGATTAAAGCCTACAATTTTGCCGCGAGTTGGTTTTGAATCCGGAAAAAGATAAGTAAACCTCTGCAATTAAGATAATTTTGTAAATTTATTGTTATGGTTGAGAGCTGTGTTTAAGAACATTCAATAGTTATGACATATGAAACTGAAAGACATTTTTGACTAATTTAGTAACAAATTGTTTTGTCCTATAGGTCGTTAATGGCAGTGGTATTATACTGGTATATCATGTTACATAAAAAATAAAACAATAAAATATATTTTATTTAACGGTTAACCCGCTAGGAAAATGTAGGTTATTGTCGGGTGTATTGCTAACAAAGCCATACAAAAAAACGTTTTCCAATGATATAATATCATGAAAAAAAGCTTAAATGCACTTAACCAATTATGTATAAATACATTTTATGTGTAGTTTATCAATACTGAAAATGTAAGCTAAAATTGTATTCTTGTATTTCAACTTTGATTTTAACTTTATGATTGATGAAGTGTAACTTGAAACCTGTAATTCATTTGATTCTACCTTTGGGATTGGAACAATTTATTATTTAAAAACTAGGTATAATAATTAAACTATTTTTTGCATTAAATTAAAATGTCCTTATCTCTAATCTTGTAAAATATAGCTCAAAGCCCAAAGGTCATAGCCGTAAATATAGGGTTACCTAACAGCTAGCATTTAGTGGGGTTTAAATGAATTATAATATAATACATTTTTTGAATGTATGAGTTCTAGTTTGTAATTGTTTCCTAGGCGTAGAGCATCCTTATCCTCCTAATTACCTATAATATGTCATGTCCGATTACCTGTAGCTAATCTTTATTTTCTGAACAATAATTGAATAATTTAGGATATAATATACTACTTCTAACTGTATATTAAACGGCTGTAATATATGTTAAGTGTCAAATCACTTATGTAGCTTGTGTGCATTCAAGCACATTTTGATAACCATCTATAAAGGAAACTATATCATTATTATTGGTATACGGTTTTTTTTATCACTAAAACCTCTGTTTATGGTACATCTGAGTTAGTGTTTCGAATTAAAAATATGTTTTCAATATTATACTGACTGAGTTTGGACTATAAATGGTTTTCCAGACAACATTTTGTGATTTTAAACATTTAAACACTTCAATAATTTTTTATGAGCCCCCTCGTAGATTAAAAAGTAACAGAAATCGTCTCTTACTAGTTACTACTATCACAAAATAAATAGAATATATTTTTATTCCCTCTTTGTCTACACCTAGATTTTATATACTCAAGTTTAGAGACTATATGCCGCGGTATTGTCAATGGACAACCTCCCCTATCTAGCGATTCACGCAACGAATGTATCCAGAATACATTATAATATTTCATATTCTGGTATCATGATAACTATTATTGTACCTACATGCGTGTAGAGATTTTTTTCTTTTCTCCAGTAATAACATTTAATATTTAGTTTTTTTAGAAACTTCCTAACAATTGAACTTTTAGTAACATTATTTGGTTATTTTTGATTCATTATTTTTCATATAATAAAAATACTTGTGAATTTATTATTTGTATAATATTATATTTAATATAAAATGTCCAATGACAACAAAAACTTAAACGTGTTAAATGTTAAAACTAAAAAAATAAAAATGTAAGTAAAAAATATAAAATGCTATTTTATTATGTTTTAATTTATTGTATTCCATCAGGGAATAATTCGTAATAAAATACCGATAACTTTATGTTATTAGTTATTAGTTAATAGTTATTACACTCAATTGTACCTATTTCTGTTTTACAAGTTGATATATTTCACACTTTTTTATCAAGATGGAGTAGATAGATTAGGTGCATGGTACATGAATGTTTGTTTATACTTTTATTTAGATAATTAGAAACTGACATTGCAATCAAATCCTATTCTAGCCAGCACTATTGTTCTATCAGCTCTATCATTTTCTACACACACGCGCACTGAACTACACTCTGACCACTCCTTCCTTTAGAATTTTTTTATTTCTATTTGCAACGTATTTAACCTGCGGTTAGAACCTGATAAAAAAGACCACCAATTTATTTTTTCTGTCTCCGCCTATACTTTGCTAGTGAAGGTGTACTCCATGCGTACACAAACACTGCTTTTGTCTAGTAGCCGGTGGCATGAGGATACTTTCACAATTATATATAGGTGTATATATATTATTCATATATATATGTATGTATAATGTGTGTGTGTGAGCGTGTATGTCTCTCTTTCTCTATTAATGAAAATTGCTAACTCAGACAACCGACAGGTACCAAATAGATGAGGCCAAACATGCTAATATTGAGGGACTAATATTTGTGTGCATTAGCATAAACGTTGTGCAGTACGAAAAGTTGAATGTGCAATATGAAATCAAAAAGTGTGCAGTATTAATATCTGAATCATGAATTTTGTATACTTATTTAAATTGTATTATTATTCATTAATTATTATTGATTATAGGTATATTAGGTACTTAGTTAATTACTAATGTTTAGATTTTGTTTTAAATTGAGTAGGCAGTAAGTTGGGTGAATAGTGAAGTTTAGAATGTTTATCTATCTCAATGTTTGGATGGAAATTTACATGAAATAAACAATTAATTTACTTAGTAATATATTTATTTTAATAGTATGGTTTCGATGAGACTTTCCTGAAGCGCCTGAAATAGCTAATAATAAAATACTCTATTCAACTGAAACAAAAGAAGACTCAAACTGGGTGATTTTTTCAATTTAGCGTTAACGTATTACTAAGTTATATCTTTTAAAATTTGTTGATTAATGCAACCAAAATTAAGTTCAAGAGTTCAAAACTGATAAAAATGAATATTTAAATTTAAGCAATTAATTATTTCTATATTAGGTATATTTGCTTGTTAGGATTATTTTATAGAAGCTATACTTTTACATTAGTTTAAGAGTTATAAGGAACCGGATAAGTATTGTATTTAAGCCTTATGAAATCAATAATAAAAAAAACATCGATTTAAGGTTTACTTTTTGGGGTAATGTGTGGGAGGAAAGCCTTTTACGTCATATAAAAAATGTGCATCATTAAGATATTTTGGTCCCTGCAGTATGGTCCCTATAGTAATGATTCTCCCCAACAGACAATACGAATAATAATATTATGCAAGAAATAATATATGTATCACATTATCATGGCAAACTATTACCATTAAGTATATAATATATACTCGATGTTATTACAATAATATTGTTGTTAGTACCTAATACAGGCGTATGAACAATATTATAGTAATATGATTGTGTAACATAGTAGGTAATTACCTAATTATTCGTAAACAATATTTTGTTGATAAAGCCATCCAAATTCCATTATGCAGTAAGTAATACTAGTAATGATCTTTTCCACCTAATAATTTTGCAATTTTGACCTTATTTTAGTATTAACACATTATAATATATGAAATTAGATTATATTTATCGTGTTTCGACAACTACTAATTATTATCTATATGCATGATTTATCGATCATTTATCACCATATTATAAATATTTTACTACCTAAATTAACTATCTCAGAAGATTCGATCAATGTAACATTCATAAGCATTTAAGTGTATTATGCTTAAATCAAATTAATGTGTTAAAAATGTAAAACAGTACTATTAGGTATAGTACGCAAGAAATAATGTGGTCTTTTAATTAAATAATGAGAATATTTTCTCAAACAAGTATTAATTTTCAGGGTAGGTAGTAAATTTGCGCCATTTAGTGAATGTCTAATTAAATGATGTCATTGATGATCATTGATCAAGGATGGTTTACTTCTGTTTAAACACAAATAATCGAATTCAGTACTGTAATACGAGTGAACGTTGCTTTTAATCAACAAAATGTTTTAGAAGAGTGACCAAGCTTTATTCTTATTTTATCATTTTTCAATGTGAAATGCCTATACTTGCCTCTACATCAATTAATTTTTTTAGTAACTTTAAACATAAATATTTCTGTAGTCTACTGATTATTTTTGAAATATTACGATATGATTGACCGACGAAAAAATACAAAGTTGTTGCATTTAGTACCTATATAATATTTTTATAAAAAAATTGTTTCTCTTAAATATACAAAATATACGGTTTATCAATACGTAAAAACGTATGAAGTTTAAAGGTACTTTATAATATTACTGGGTAATGGGTATAATATTATAACTATATTAAACTAAAAAATGTGTAGTACCAAATCCCTTAATAAACATTAAGTGATTGTAATATGAAATGTATGCATAGATAATGTATATCATGTGTGTATTAAAAACATAGTTTATATGATAGCGAATAATCTAATTTGTAAAAAAATAGAAGTTTAATATGTAGTTCTAATTTTTTAACAGGATGGTTATAATTAGGGCTCGGAAGTTATATAGGAACTGAAAATGAAAAATACTCACCAAAAAATTTTAAAATATGCATGAATAAATGTTAAATATTATGCAAAATTAAAATTAAAAATTAAAAAAAACCATTTTATGTTGTTATTAATTTCAGCTATAAGAAATGGAAATTATGGAGAAATAAATATTTCATGTAGGGCAGGAACTGTTTGAATTTTGACATTAAATTGAACTGAAAAAATAGTTTAAATATTATATTCGAAAATATAGTTGGTACATTGGAATATAAGTGCTATAGAGATTAAAATATGCACATCGCACTGTTGTTGTTAAATTAATATTCGACTGCGATGATAATAATGAATACCTACCTACATTAAAATACACAGCTTAGGTAAAAAATCAATTTTTTAAAAAAATATTAAATATGCACAATATGAGTGTGAAAATCAATAAATGTGCACTTTTCCCATAATATTGATGAAATATGAATTTTTAATTTTCTATTTTTAATTTCAACATTGTATGGCTTTTATTTCTAGCTAAGTCTGCTATAATTCGAGATCATATATAGAATAATATGCAACCCCAACAACTTTCGAGCCCTGTAAGCTATAATTAACATTGTTATTAGAACCAAGATTATCTATTGTTGAGACTTATCATTATACCTAATATTTTAATATTTTTAAATAAATTGTTATTTTAATTTTTATGATTTTATGTAATTTTACATAAGATGTCTACTAAAACAATGATAAATGTATGCATAATACATATTGATATTGAGTGCAAAATTATATTTATGTATACCTTATGATCGAGTGTAAATATAATTTTTATTTGAACAGAATATGATAGCCAATTATGTAAAAGATGAACATTGAACGTGGGTTATACAACGAGCAAAATGAATTTCTGTAAAATATTTTACAACACGTTCAGTTCTTTGGAAGCTTACTTAATGAAATTGGTAGACCTTGATGTGACTAAATCTTGTCGTTAATATTTTTTTTGGTAATTAATAATNNAATGTAATATCTAAGATTTTATTGATGAATCACATAATTATGTATAGAAAATAGAGATAGGTATTGTAATATAGTCTTAAAATATTTACAGTTAGGTATTTATTAAACCTTGGTAAATTATTTTAAATATATGAACTCATTGACATTTCATTAATGTTAATATCATACATTAGTACAGTACTCTATGAATAATCTTTATTTATTCAGTAAATAGGAAATTTGAAAAAAAAAATGAAAAAAATGAGTCGTTCAAATTATTTTTTGGTTTATTGAAATTGAATTAATTAAAATTTAAAACTATATTATTATAATACGAAATAGGCACCATGTATATTTAAAATTTAAAATTCTACCTATAGTTTTTAATTCCTTGGTCTTTTATTTGTACTTTAAAGTTATAGCAAATTATGAATGTATAATTTAATTATATTAAATCATTTTCTATATATTTATAAATGTAGCTGTACATTATAAATTATTTTGATAGTCTTAATTTATGTTGGGCAACTTTAATTTAAACATTTTATTACCGGGACGCATCATTACTCTGGTTGGGATATTTTAAGAAGTAAAGATTATGTTTTACTCTAGTAGAGAATTTTAAAATATCAAAATTCGTTAGTATATATTTTTTTAATAGTTTATAAAAATATATTCAATATATTTTCATTAGAAATGAAAAGGTTAAACATTTTAGTTTAATTTAAATACAATAACAAACAGTTATCAACATTTTTACTGTATTTATTCTCGGCCCAATTTGTTGGATAGCTTAAAATTAAAAATACTCAAACACAGTATCGTTGTGTTTGCGCAAGAACTCACGCACATATATTTATAATAATAATTTGTGAACGTGGCATATCGTATTGAAGTTCGCCCACTAGTCGAGAAAAGCGTTGAACGAAAATAGACAGTTTATTAATGTGAAAAATACTATAGTATAGTATATTATTGTAAATGGCCGAATATAGTGGAGGCCTATCGAGAAACTGATCGCGTAATACTGCCAACGACCACGAAGGTCTCGCGGATGAACCATCGTCATTGTATAAAATTCCGATCAAAAATTTATATCCCACGTGTTTTTTCACATGTCTATGCTTATATATCGGCTGCAATTTATGTTTGTATGTTACAATTCTCCGCACATGATCAAAATTATTAATTCGTAAACATTGTTTATTAAACAATAATTATTGTGTTGTAAAATGTTAAGTGGGACCCACGTGTAGATGACGTGCACTATAGATTGATGTTCGGGACGTGGGTGTTGACGATGTAAGATGATAAATACGTATTGAGTGATAATAGTCTTGCAATCATGATCGTGACGCGTATGTTTCGTGTAGGTGCCATGTCACATTTTGGTTAAAAACATTCATTTTAGTAAACGTCTTATCTTGCATATTTCTTCGAATCTTGAAATTCGGTTAACTTTCTCAGCCTGGTATATACTTAATGCAAACACTTCTCTACACTCTTAAAGTACCTAGGTACAAGGTGTATCTATAAACATCTCCAGAGTTTTTTAATCGGGAGCTTTTAGGTCAGGCTCCTTCCATTTAAATTTTGTCTGATTTTTCTAAACTTTTATACTCTTTTCTACAAAATATATGAAATTAAAAATTAAGAATATTGGTTGAAACTTTGGTTTATAATATTATACAAGTTTTTAATAAAAACTATCAGTAAAGAAGCTCTGATATTTCTCTAAAATAGTGGTAAAATGTTACATGAAATCCTAGTATATATTTTCTGGAGAAATTTAAACTTTACGCCTTTATTACTGGCTTATGGTTATTATTTGTATTGCTTAAAATTCTGGTTTGATCACGTATAATATATGCGTTATTACAATATCAGTCATACTTGGCGCACACGACTGAAGCGTGGTTATCTTTTCGAAATCTTACATTCGCGATGCACGGGTATCCGTATTGGGTGTGTGTGTGTGTTTGTGTGTGTGTGTGTGTGTGTGTGTGTGTGTGTGCGGTACTATATTTTATATTTGTTAACACCTTGAGTGCTGGTCTGATTGCATAACAATTATTGCCCGTTATTTTTTATTGGTTCTGTAAATTTTTTTTGCTATGAGGCAGACGGCCACTATTCTAACATTCGACGCCATAATGTGTCGATAAGTAGGTATATTGTCTAATTATTGAGAGTCATCGTTCGTTCGATAAATGTACTTACTTGATCTTGTAAATTCATCGCCCGCCCATGTAAATAATATTATTATATTATATTATACTGATAATCGGAATTTTTCTACTTATCTCAATTACGGTACCTGTATTATGCATAAAATATAATATACCCGTGCGTATCCCGTTTTTTTACTATTAAAATTACATGCCGTTCATAAATATTGAGGTCTTTATTATGCATGAGAGTATACTATATAATTTTTCTCATACAATTATTTAATATTATCTTTTACAGTTTTAACAATATTAACCATATTAATACATTTTATATTTATTATATTATTATCTACTTTAATATTAAAACTCTATTGTTATTGTATTATACACTAATGGATTAATAGTTGTTATCTTTTATACTAAATCTTGAGGAATAAATGTCCTTATATAGGTAAACTGATTAAATAAGATGTGCTTATTTTATTTTTTTTCATACAATGAGTATAGTTTTGAACTTGAAATACATTACAGGATTCTTTGTCAGGAATTATCTGCCTGGCAACATTAGATGATATAAATCAAAAATGTAATTTTAAATGATTTACCTTATTGATGATTATTCTTTATGTGTTGAATTGTTTAATGTTTTTCTAAGAATAATAACTTCCTAGTTTTGAAATATATGAGTATGTTCAGAATACAGTCAGCATTTCCGATTATTCCGGTACGTGTTAAAAAATGAAATAATAAAAGTAAACAAAAACCGTGTCCAATATTTTATTTCTAGCGGTAGTAGAATATGTATGTATATGGTAACTTGTAGCCTATGGTACTCGAGTTTCATTCTATTTCTTTATAAATTGATAAGACGTTATCACTTATCGGCGCATGTCATTATTTTGATGTTGCACGCTTATTAATATCATAAAAAAGTGCCGCCGTGGCCGTCTAAAATCTAAATCTAATAAAATATATTACTTACTGCATTTGCTCTGAGAGTTGACCTTGATGAAATCCGTGCGGTCGTCAAGAGATCATAATTCTGTGTTACCTTCGTTATAGTAGACGAAACGCTGCAAAATGCATGACCCGGAGGGGAGGCACGTCTTATTATGCTTGTTATTAAATTATTATCTATCGTAATCAATCTCTGTCCGTCTCTCTCGGACATGCACTTGCACATGCACATGCATTAATATAATATAACACGTCGAGGCCTGGTGACTACAACTAAATATATGTATTATGTATATAAGTACTAACGTTATGCACTCGTACCGTCGAGCACCATTTTTATAGATATTAGTCTCGATGCGTCATAATTCGTCCTTGGAGTTGATTGATCACAATGCATTTTGATTGCACTCCGGCTGCCTGGCCACTCCTATACCTATAATACACAACCGTGGCACTGATATATTACGAATTTATTGTATGCCGTTGTTATAGTTTTGTGGGGTTTAATCTTATGCTAATAATTATTTTTAAGATAATTAACATTTAACGCTAATTCCTCAACAAGTGTATCTATTTTAGTTTTTTAAAATTCACATTTTTAACAGTGTCAATGAAAATGTTGTTGTGGTTCGTTGGTTATAGGTTGAAAATTCTAGACTAACATATTTTTTTAATTGGCTACACGACTGTTTGTTTTATGCATTATAAAATAGTAAAATACGTTGTATGATATTACACTCGATTATATATACAGTCAACGATATAAATTATTCACATCAGAATATTTCCAAATTTGAACTTAGTGGTGTATTTCCCCGAGTCGTAATAATAATAATCTATTTTAATAACAACGTACAAAGATAATCATGTACAACAAAAATAATTGTCCGCCGTGTATATCTTATCTAAATTCTAAATCTTATCTTAATTTTCATGATCACAATGTTCTCGGTATATTATGGTTATTATTTATTAGCATTAAACAATTGTTGATAGACCAGTAGACGTAGACGACAGTCGAATAGTCGATACTCGATACTCGTCAGTCGTCATTCGATAGCCGAGAGCCTTTTCTCGTCTGCTACTGTCTATAATACTATTGTTTACTTGAAATCAAAAATTTTACTCACTAAACTTGGTAAAAGTTGATCAACAGACTATGAGCCCTCGAAAATTTCAATTAGAAATTTATTTTGTGTTAAAAATAAAAAGTATTTTTCTCTCTAAAAAAACTTTTTGTATCCATTCGTCTGAATTGGAACTGAATCATTTTTTTATTTCATAAAGTGTACCCCGCATGCGAATTGCAATTTATTCTAATAATATTTAATTTTGGAACAAAACCGTGGTGCGATCACCATTACCCGAATACATTTTAGAAGTTGGAACTTGCTGTTATTCAATTCGACTATTTAACTACAGCTTATGTTTTAAACTTGTAAGTATGATGTTAATAGTTTTATCATTGAGATATTCTATCTACCGTCGTATTAATGTTGAAATGTATTGTGTATGCATATTTAGTTTGGTAATATCTTTTTTTAACAGTTTGAATTTGATCCTTATAACGGCAATTCCTGTTTTACTGTGCCTATTTACGTAACAGTTATATATTTAGAATAATCACGCAGGGAAAACCTAAAATTGGCGTCACTATAGTTCTCACAGGCCTTTTTCCAACTTAAAATAATTTACAAGATCTAAAAAAAATGTATCGAAGTATTTTTTATTAATTATTTTTAAACCCTACTCTATTTTTTCTAACACAATAAACAGTATCCTATATGCGCCATTAAAATTTTGTCGGAATATTTTTATCGAAACATTTGATCGTTTTGTCTAATTGTGTTCCTAACCTATATAATATATTGTGTAGTATATGTATATACATATTATTTATATATGGTATCCACATTTTTTCACAGTGTTTATATACTTAGTGTAGACGTTTAGTAGGTACTACAGTTTTATTACAAAAACTATAAAATGTTAGTTGTACCTATTTATTTAATGTACTTTTTTATATCACAGATGTTCTGATTAAGAAGAATCCATTTTTATTTGTCGATGAATTTACGTTTTTTTATGGTCTATTGTATTAACGTTGAATGTAAAATACTTCTATAATCGTGCTTGTTAATCAATTCACTGTACTGAATGTAGTCCATAATATTATAGGGTTCGTTAAATTTGGTGTCGAGTTTTTGACTATAATTTAAATCATATTTGCTATACAATCATACTCAACAGTGTTATGAGGATGTACACGATTTCAGTTTAAAATGTATAAATATTAAATTTCAGTTTAACATTTATAAATATTAAAAACTTAAGAATAAAAACAGTTGTTTAAAAATATTTAATTTTCATATGAATCCAATACACTAGCACTGATCATAGATTTTATGCTTATGCAAACTAATATAGTCCATGTTTTTTATGTTGAGGTAGGTTTATAAATATTCAAAATTGCTGATTTAAAATTTTTTTAGCTAAATTTGTGTTTGTGATGACACAGTATCATATTATTTTTTAAATACTTCGTTATTTCTCGGTATAAAATTGTTCTATGAAAATAGTATAATAATATGAATAGTCACATTTCCTACTTGAAAAATACCATCAGGTGTCATTTGTTTCCGCCTGACTAGTTTGAATTATTATTGTTTACTATATTTTGTCTCACTATATTATTGCAGTCTATAACTCGAGATAAATGTGAAGTACAAGTCTGGGCTTA
>PVMI01033484.1:0-29971 GCA_008528875.1 Aulacorthum solani | reverse complement strand
CGCCAGCCATCCTGAAGTGGCGCTGGTGGTGATGATCAACCATCCGACGGCGGGCGATCACTTCGGTGGCTCGGTTGCTGCGCCGGTGTTCGGCAATATCATGGGACCGGTACTGAAACACATGAATATTGCACCGGATGCCATCTACACCAAACCGGCGGCCACTCCTTCAGATAAATCTTAGACAAATCAGAGTGTAAGCGAGGCGTGAAGGATATTCACACCTCGTTGCACTTCCCCGAATTCGGTTGCGTTTTCCTGCTGTCTCCGCGCGGTCAATCAGTGCGAGGATAGCAGTCCCAGAGGTATTGATGGGTGTGAAAACAACACCGCTTCGGCAGTGAGACCCTGTTATTACACCGACCCACGCAGATGCGTGGGTTTTTTTTGCCTGCTCGCCTGAGCCTGCCGTTACCGCTGTAAAAACCCCCGCTAAATCAACATCGTTCTTAACGAAACCCTGACAGTTTGCCAATAGAAAGGCGCGTCGCCTTTCACTGATAATGGCCGCCGTGAAGCCTGGCGCTTTTTTGCTCGCCGCCGCTCACTGCCGCATTCCGCACGTTCCGGGATTTCTTTTTCTGCTTATCTGAAGAGTTCGACGATGACTCACCTTTCTCGCCCCGCGCGTTCCTTTGGGCTTAAATGGCTGCTCCTGTTGCTGGTGGCGGCGATTGTCGCTGGGGTTATCTGGCGTCTGCTGTCGGCAGGTCACGGGCCGGGCGAGGGGATGCCGTCGGGCAGACCGGGTGCGCATGGCATGATGGGCGGTGGGGCGACGCTGGTTCACAGCGGTGTCGCCAGCACGGCGGATGTGCCGGTGTGGCTGAATGCGCTCGGCACGGTCATCCCCAACGCCAGCGTCACGGTGACCAGCCGCGTTGACGGCCAGCTGGAGCAGGTTTTCTTTACCGAGGGACAGAAAGTCAGCGCCGGGCAGCTGCTGGCGCAGATCGATCCGCGCAGCTTTCAGGCCACGCTGAACCAGTATCAGGGCGAACTCAGTGAAAACCAGGCGCTGCTGAAAAGTGCGGAGCTGACGCTGGCGCGCTACCGCAAACTGGCGGCGCAGGATGCACTGGCGCGTCAGGATCTGGACAGCCAGATTGCCACTGTCGGGCAGTATCGCGGTGCGGTCGCCGCCGATCAGGCGCAGATCGCCAGTGCCAGACTCAGCATTGAATATGCCCGGATCACTGCCCCGATCAGCGGGCGCGTCGGCCTGCGTCAGGTCGATCCCGGCAACATGGTTCAGAGTGCCAGCAGCACCGGCCTGGTGACTATTACCCAGATGCAGCCCGCCGCCGTGACCTTTAGCGTGCCGCAAAGCGAAATCCCGACGCTGGTCAGCGTGCTGCATCAGGGGCAGAGCCTGCCCGCCACGCTGTATGATCAGGACAACCAGCATCAGCTCGGCAGCGGCGAGGTGAAGTTCATCAGCAACCAGATCGACACCGCCACCGGCACCGTGGCGCTGAAAGTGGTGTTCGCCAACCAGGATGAGTCGCTGTTTGCCAATCAGTTTGTGAATCTGCGGCTGCAGACCCGGGTGCTGAAAGGCGCGACGGTGATCCCGGCCCAGGCGCTGCAGCTGAGCAGCGACGGCAGTTTTGTCTTTGTGATCAATCAGGATCACAGCGTCACGCGCAAAACGGTCACCACCGGTCCCGCTTTCGGAGACGATCAGCAGGCGATCCTCAGCGGTGTTTCGCCGGGCGATCGGCTGGTGACGGAAGGGATCGATCGTCTGACCAGCGGCAGCAAAGTGTCGCTGGCCGATGAGACGCCCGCCGCTGCGGGTGCTGTGTCGAAATGAACCCGTCGCGCCTGTTTATTCTGCGTCCGGTCGCCACCATTCTGCTGATGGTCGGCGTGCTGATCGCCGGCATTTTTGCCTGGAAATTCCTCTCTACCTCGGCGCTGCCGCAGGTCGACTATCCGATCATTCAGGTCACCACGCTCTATCCGGGTGCCAGCCCGGATGTGATGGCATCGTCGGTCACCTCACCGCTGGAGCGCCAGTTAGGGCAGATGGCGGGACTGAGCCAGATGAGCTCCACCAGCGCCAGCGGCTCGTCGGTCATTACCCTGAAGTTCAGCCTCGATCTGTCGCTGGATGTCGCCGAACAGGAGGTGCAGGCGGCGATCAATGCGGCGAATAACCTGCTGCCCGACGACCTGCCCAATCCGCCGACCTACAAAAAGGTTAATCCGGCGGACAGCGCGGTGGTAACGCTGGCGGCCAGTTCCAGCACGCTGCCGTTGACCGCGGTGCAGGATCTGGTCAACACCCGGGTGGCGCTGAAGCTGTCGCAGATCTCCGGCGTCGGGATGGTGACGCTGGCGGGCGGCCACCAGCCGGCGATTCGGGTGCAGATGAATCCTCAGGCGCTGGCGGCGCATCATCTGACGCTGGAGGCGGTAAATACGCTGATTGGCAACAGCAACGTCAATGGCTCCAAAGGCGGCTTTGACGGTAAATATCATTCGGTGACCATTGACGCCAACGACCAGCTGCGCACCGCAACCGAGTACGGCAACCTGATCCTCAGCTATGAGAATGGCGCGGCGCTGCGCCTGAAAGATATCGCCCACATTGAACAGGGCCCGGAAAACAGCTTCCAGTCGGCGTGGGCCAACAACCAGCCCGCGATTGTGATCAGCGTGCAGCGCCAGCCGGGCGCGAACGTCATCCAGGTGGTGGACAACATCAAGGCGCAGCTCCCCGCGCTGCAGGCGGCACTGCCGGACGGGGTGAAGATGACGATTCTCTCCGATCGCACCCAGACCATTCGCGCCTCGATCAGTGACGTCCAGTTTGAACTGATGCTGTCGATTGCGCTGGTGGTGATGGTGACTTTCCTGTTCCTGCGCAACGTGGCCGCCACGCTGATCCCGAGCGTAGCGGTGCCGCTGTCGCTGGTCGGCACCTTTGGTGTGATGTATCTGGCGGGCTTCAGCCTGAATAATCTGTCGCTGATGGCGCTGACCATCGCCACCGGTTTTGTCATTGATGACGCTATTGTGGTGGTCGAGAACATCTCCCGGCGGCTGGAGCAGGGCGAGTCACCGATGGAAGCCGCGCTGAAAGGCTCCCAGCAGATTGGCTTCACCATCATCTCGCTGACCTTTTCGCTGATTGCGGTGCTGATCCCGCTGCTGTTTATGGGCGATGTGGTCGGGCGACTGTTCCGGGAGTTCGCGATTACGCTGGCGGTGGCAATTCTGGTGTCGATGGTGGTATCGCTGACCCTGACACCGATGCTGTGCGCGTATCTGCTGCGCCACATTCCGCCAGAACAGCAGTCGACGTTTGCCCGCAAGGGCGGCGAACTGTTTGATGCCCTGGTGCGCGGCTATGACCGGCTGCTGACCGTGGTGCTGAACCATCAGAAACTGACGCTGCTGGTGGCGCTGGCCACCTTCGGGCTGACGGCGCTGCTCTACATGATGGTGCCGAAAGGCTTCTTCCCGACCCAGGATACCGGGCTGATTCAGGGCATTACCGTCGCCTCACAGGACGTCTCGTTTAACGCCATGGCAACGCGGCAGCAGGCGTTGTCGGCGCGGATCCTGAAAAACCCGGCGGTGGAGAGCGTCTCATCGACGATCGGCATCGACGGCACCAACACCAGCCTTAACAGCGGACGATTGCAGATCAACCTGAAGCCGTTTGGCTCCCGCGATCTCAGCGCCAGCGAGGTGATCAGCCAGCTGAAACAGGCGACTGCCGATGTGGCGGGCATCCGGCTCTATCTGCAACCGGCGCAGGATCTCACCGTCAACGATCAGGTCTCGCCGAGTCAGTATCAGTTCACCCTCGATGATGCCGACAGTGAAAATCTGGTCAGCGCGTCGCCGAAACTGGTGGCGGCATTGCAGCAGCGGCCCGAGTTTAATGGCGTGGTAAGTAACCTGCAGGATCAGGGGCGCGTCTCTTACGTTGAGCTGAACCGCGATAAAGCGGCGCGCTTCGGCATTACTGCCTCGGATGTGGACACCGCGCTCTATAACGCCTTTGGTCAGCGGCTGGTCTCGACCATCTTCACCCAGTCGAATCAGTATCGGGTGGTGCTGGAAGTGGCTCCGGCATACCAGCAGGGTCCGGCGTCGTTTGATGATGTCTGGCTGCAATCGTCCGGCAGCAGCAGTTCGGCGTCGTCATCCACCAGCACGGCTTCATCAACGTCAACGTCTTCGTCAACATCTTCATCTTCGTCTTCGTCCACTTCAGCCTCTGACACCAGCGCCAGCACCACCAGCAGCGGCATGGTCAAACTCACTGCTATCGCCACTATCCACCAGCGCACCGGTTCGCTGATGCACATGCGGCTGAATCAGTTTCCGGCGGTGATGATCTCCTTCAACCTTAATCCGGGCTACTCGCTGGAGGATGGACAACGGGCGATCGCGGAAGTACGGCAGCAGCTGCATCTGCCGGAGAGCACCACGCTGCGTTATCAGGGGGAAACCTCGGCGTTTCAGAGCGCCACCGGCAACACGCTGTGGCTGATTCTGGCGGCGCTAATCACCATGTATGTGGTGCTCGGCATCCTCTACGAAAGCTTTATCCATCCGGTGACCATCCTCTCTACGCTGCCGTCGGCGGCGGTGGGCGCGTTGCTGACGCTGCTGCTGGCGGGCACCGAATTCAGCCTGATTGCGCTGATTGGGGTGATACTGCTGATCGGCATCGTGAAAAAGAACGCCATCATGATGATCGACTTTGCGCTGGCGGCCGAACGTGAACAGGGTATGAAGCCTGTTGATGCCATTTATCAGGCCTGCCTGCTGCGCTTCCGCCCGATTCTGATGACCACGCTGGCCGCCCTGCTCGGCGCGCTGCCGCTGATGCTCAGCACCGGCGTCGGTGCCGAACTGCGTCATCCGCTTGGGATTGCCATGGTCGGCGGGCTGATTCTGAGCCAGGTGCTGACCCTGTTTACCACCCCGGTGATCTACCTGCTGTTTGATCGACTGGCGCACGCCACCCGCCGCCGCTTTGCCCGCACGGAGGCCGCAGAGTGAAGTTCTTTGCCCTGTTCATCAACCGGCCCGTCGCCACCACGCTGCTGACGCTGGCCATCGCACTGGCGGGGATGCTGGGTTTCCGGCTGCTGCCGGTGGCGCCGCTGCCGCAGGTTGATTTTCCGGTGATTGTTATCTCGGCTTCGCTGCCGGGTGCCGCGCCGGAGATCATGGCGTCGTCGGTGGCCACGCCGCTGGAGCGTTCACTGGGACGCATCGCGGGCGTCAGTGAAATGACCTCTACCAGTTCGCTGGGCAGCACCCGCATCATTCTGGTGTTTGATTTTGATCGCGACATCAACGGAGCCGCGCGCGATGTGCAGGCCGCGATTAACGCGGCGCAAAGCCTGCTGCCTACCGGGATGCCGTCGCGCCCGACCTATCGCAAAGTGAACCCTTCAGATGCGCCGATTATGATCATGACGCTCACCTCGGATACCTATAATCCGGGTCAGCTCTACGATTACGCCTCGACCCAGCTGGCGCAGAAACTGTCACAGATTGAGGGCGTGGGCGACGTCACCGTGGGTGGCAGCTCGCTGCCTGCGGTCCGCGTGGCCCTGAATCCACAGGCGCTGTTTAATCAGGGCGTCTCGCTGGATGCGGTGCGCACCGCCATTTCCAACGCCAATCAGCGACGGCCGCAGGGCGCACTGGATGATTCGCAGCAGCGCTGGCAGTTGCGTACCAATGACGCGCTGCAGACCGCCAGTGAGTATCAGCCGCTGATAGTGCATTACAACAACGGCGCGGCGGTCAGGCTGTCGGATGTGGCGACAGTCGAAGATTCAGTGCAGGACGTACGCAACGCCGGGATGTCGCGCGGTAAACCGGCGGTGCTGCTGCTGATCCGCAAGACGCCTGAAGCCAACGTCATCGATACGGTGGACCGCATCCGCGCCGAAATGCCGCTGCTGCATGAGGTGATCCCGGCCGCCATCGATCTGCAGATCGCTCAGGATCGCTCACCCACCATTCGCGCCTCGCTGCATGAGGTGGAGCAGTCGCTGGTGATCGCCGTGGCGCTGGTGATTCTGGTAGTGTTTGTTTTCCTGCGTTCGGGCCGCGCCACGCTGATCCCCGCCGTCGCGGTGCCGGTTTCGCTGATCGGCACCTTTGCCGCGATGTATCTGTGTGGCTTCAGCCTCAACAATCTGTCGCTGATGGCGCTGACCATCGCCACCGGCTTTGTGGTGGATGATGCGATTGTGGTGCTGGAGAACATTGCCCGACACGTAGAAGCGGGCATGAAGCCGCTGGCCGCCGCGCTGAAAGGGGTGCGTGAAGTCGGCTTTACCGTGTTGTCGATGAGCCTGTCACTGATTGCCGTGTTCCTGCCGCTGCTAATGATCGGCGGACTGATTGGCCGCTTCTTCTCAGAATTTGCCATTACGCTGTCGGTGGCTATCGTCATCTCGCTGTTTATCTCGGTCACCCTGACGCCGGTGATGTGCGCCTATCTGCTGAAGCCGCACGCGCCGCGCAGTCAGCCGCGTCAGCGCGGCGCGGGCCGGCTGCTGATGGCGGTCCAGCAGGGCTATGGCCGCTCGCTTAGCGTGGTACTGAACCATGCGCGCTGGGTGATGGTGCTGTTTTTCGCCACCATCGTCCTGACCGGCTGGCTGTTTGTTCATATTCCGAAAACCTTTATGCCGGAGCAGGATACCGGACGACTTTCCGGTTTTATCTCTGCCGACCAGAGCATCTCGTTTCAGGCGATGCGCAGTAAACTGCAGGATTTTATGGAGATTGTCGGGGCCGATCCGGCGGTGGAGAGCGTGGTGGGCTTCACCGGCGGGATGCGTACCAACAGCGGCTCTATGTTTATCTCGCTGAAGCCGCTGTCGGAGCGGAAAGAGAGTGCAGTGGAGATTATCGCCCGCCTGCGCAATAAGCTGGCGAAAGAACCCGGGGCGAGTCTCTATCTGAATGCGGTGCAGGATCTGCGCGTCGGCGGTCGGGAATCGAATGCCGGTTATCAATATTCCCTGCTGTCGGACGACCTCAACGCCCTGCGTGAGTGGGAGCCAAAAATCCGCCAGGCGTTCTCTGCCCTGCCACAGCTGGCGGATGTGAACTCCGATCAGCAGGATAAAGGCAGCGAGATGGCGCTGACCTATGACCGGGAAAGCATGGCGCGGCTTGGCATCGATGTCTCTCAGGCCAATGCCCTGCTGAATAACGCCTTTGGTCAGCGTCAGATCTCCACCATCTATCAGCCGCTTAACCAGTACAAAGTGGTGATGGAGGTCGATCCGCGCTACACCCAGGATATCAGCGCCCTGTCGCAGATGTTTGTAATAAACAGCGAAGGTAAAGCGATTCCGCTGTCATGGTTCGCCCACTGGCAGCCCGCGAATGCGCCGCTCTCGGTCAATCATGAAGGGCTGTCTGCCGCCTCGACCATCTCATTTAACCTGCCGGAAGGGGTGTCGCTGTCGCAGGCGTCGGAGGCGATTGAACGCACCATGACCGCGATTGGCGTGCCCTCCAGCGTGCGCGGCAGCTTTGCCGGTACGGCGCAGGTGTTTCAGCAGTCGCAAAGCAATCAGCTCTGGCTGATGCTGGCGGCGATTGCGGCGGTCTATATCGTGCTGGGGATCCTCTATGAGAGCTATGTCCATCCGCTGACGATCCTCTCTACCCTGCCCTCGGCGGGTGTCGGTGCGCTGCTGGCGCTGGAGCTGTTCGATACGCCCTTCAGCCTGATTGCGCTGATCGGTATTCTGCTGCTGATCGGAATCGTGAAAAAGAACGCCATCATGATGGTCGATTTTGCGCTGGAGGCAGAGCGCAACGGCCAGCTCAGCGCGCGGGAGGCGATTTTCCAGGCGTGCCTGTTGCGCTTCCGGCCGATTATGATGACGACGCTGGCGGCGCTGTTTGGCGCGCTGCCGCTGGTGCTGACCAGCGGCGACGGCGCAGAGCTGCGTCAGCCGCTGGGGATTACCATTGCAGGCGGGCTGGTGATGAGCCAGTTGCTGACGCTCTACACCACGCCGGTGGTCTATTTAATGATGGATAAGTTGCGCCGTAAAAAATGCCCGCTGGCCGCCGCGCAGCAGCCGTAACAGGTATGGCGGCAGCAGGCATCGGACGTGACGCCTTTATCGGGGGGATCGATGAGTACGCAAAGCACTAACGTCCGCTGGCAACTGTGGATTGTTGCCATCGGCTTTTTTATGCAGACGCTGGATACCACCATCGTGAATACCGCGATCCCGTCGATGGCGCACGATCTGGGTGTCAGCCCGCTGCACATGCACTCGGTCATCGTCTATTACGTGCTGACGGTGGCAGTCATGCTGCCGGTCAGCGGCTGGCTGGCCGACCGTTTTGGCGTGCGCAACATTTTCTTCTGCGCGATTGTGCTATTCAGCCTGGGATCACTGCTGTGCGCCCTTTCCGGCACTCTGGATCAGCTGGTGCTGTCGCGGGTGGTTCAGGGGATTGGCGGGGCCATGATGGTGCCGGTGGGTCGCCTGACGGTGATGAAAATCGTGCCGCGCGAGCAGTATATGTCCGCCATGACGTTTGTCACTCTGCCCGGCCAGATTGGCCCGCTGCTGGGTCC
The DNA here is from genome assembly GCA_008528875.1 of Aulacorthum solani. NCBI lineage: Eukaryota > Metazoa > Arthropoda > Insecta > Hemiptera > Aphididae > Aulacorthum > Aulacorthum solani. The sequence continues at coordinate 21,369 of PVMI01033484.1, read as the reverse complement.
GGCGCTGGGCGGTGTGCTGGTGGAGTACGCCAGCTGGCACTGGATCTTTCTGATCAATATCCCGGTCGGCATCGCAGGCGCTATCGCCACCCTGATGCTGATGCCCAACTACAGCATGCAGACGCGGCGCTTTGATTTCGGCGGTTTTATCCTGCTGGCCGCCGGAATGGCAACCCTGACGCTGGCGCTGGATGGTCAGCGCAGCAGTGGCGGCTCTCCGCTGCTGCTGGGTGCCATGATCCTCATTGGCATGTTTTCTTTGCTGTTCTACCTGATGCATGCGCGCGGCAATGATAATGCGCTGTTCAGCCTGAAGCTGTTTGATAATCGTATCTACTCCATCGGACTGCTCGGCAGTTTTACCGGCCGCATCGGCAGCGGCATGCTGCCCTTTATGACGCCTATCTTTCTGCAGCTCGGCATGGGTTACAGCCCGTTTCATGCCGGTCTGATGATGATTCCGATGGTGCTGGGAAATATGGGGATGAAGCGCATTGTGGTGCGCATCGTCAATCTCTTTGGCTACCGCAACGTGCTGGTGATGTCGACCGTGGCGCTGGCGCTGGTGGTCCTGCTGTTCCCGCTGGTGGCAATTCTGGGATGGGTCTGGCTGCTGCCACTGGTGCTGTTTCTGCAGGGCATGGTCAACGCCATTCGTTTCTCCTCAATGAATACCCTGACGCTGAAGGAGCTGCCCGATGAGCTGGCGTCCAGCGGCAACAGCCTGCTGTCGATGATTATGCAGCTGTCGATGAGTATTGGCGTTACCGTGGCCGGGCTGCTGCTGGGGGCATTTGCTCAGGAGAGCGCAGCGAACAGCACGGCGGAACATCAGATGTTTATTTATACCTACCTTTGCATGTCGCTGATTATCATCCTGCCCGCGCTGGTGTTCTGGCGCGTGCCGCCACAGGTGAGTACCAACGTTGATTTGCGACGCCGGAGAAAAAAATGAGAGATAACCTGCGCCTGGGCATCGGTGCCAAACTGTTTATGGCGATTTTCGCCACCTGCATGCTGGTGCTGATTACCATGCACTGGGGGGTTCGCCTCAGTTTCGAGCATGGCTTTGTCGACTACATTAAGCGCGGCAACGAGCAGCGGTTAAATCTGCTCAGCGATGCCCTGGCCGATCAGTATGAGCAGCACGGCAACTGGGATTTTTTGCGCCACAACGATCGGCTGGTGTTCACCATGCTGCGCTCGCTGGAGCAGAATCCCGACAGTAACAGTCAGCTGCCGCCGCACGGCTGGCGCACCCAGTTCTGGATCCTCGATCAGCAATATAAAGTGCTGGCCGGGCCAAAATCGCCGGTGCCGCCCGAAGGCACGCGACGCAATATCACCACCAGCAATAATAAAGTGGTCGGCTGGGTCATCGGCTCGCCGCCGGAGCGGCTGACGCGCAGCACCGACATTAACTTTGATCAGCAGCAGCGGCGCACCAGCTGGATTATCGTCGGGCTGTCTACGCTGCTGGCGGCGCTGGCGACCTGGCTGATGGGGCGCGGTCTGCTGGCTCCGGTCAAACGACTGGTCGATGGCACCCATCATCTGGCGGCCGGTAATTTTGCCACCCGCGTTGAGGTCAGCAGCCGGGATGAGCTGGGCCAGCTGGCCAGGGACTTTAACCTCCTTGCCAGCTCGCTGGAGAAAAATGAGAGCATGCGCCGCGCCTTTATGGCCGATATCTCCCATGAGTTACGCACACCACTGGCGATCCTGCGCGGTGAACTGGAAGCGATGCAGGATGGGGTGCGCAAACTGACGCCGGAAGCGATCGCCTCGCTACAGAGCGAAGTGGTGGTGCTGACCAAGCTGGTCGACGATCTGCACCAGCTGTCGCTGTCCGATGAGGGCGCCCTTGCCTACCGCAAACAGGCAACCGATCTGGTGCAGCTGCTGGAAGTGACGGCAGGCAGCTTTGCCGAACGCTATCGTGCACACGGGCTGACGCTGAAACTCAATCTGCCCGATAACGCCCCCTTCTTTGGCGATCCCGACCGCCTGATGCAGTTGTTCACTAATCTGCTTGAGAACAGCCTGCGCTACACCGACAGCGGGGGCCGGGTTGAAGTGACGCTGAACTATGAGGCACCCAACTGGCGCATCGAGTTTGATGACAGCGCACCGGGCGTGGATGGGGAACATCAGGCCCAGATTTTTGAGCGCTTCTTCCGCACCGAAGGCTCGCGCAATCGCGCCAGCGGTGGCTCGGGCCTGGGCCTGGCCATCTGTAAAAATATCGCTGACGCGCATGGCGGCGATATTCATGCGGCGCACTCTGATTTAGGTGGACTGAAAATCGCGCTACACTTGCGCTATGTTCCCCTTGTGTAGACGCTTATGAGCCTGGAAAACCACGACCCGCTGATTCTGGTGGTCGAAGATGAGCCGAAACTGGCGCAGCTGATGATCGATTATCTGCATGCCTCGAACTACCGTACCCATCACATCGCCGACGGTAACGCGGTGCTGGAGTATGTGCGCCAGACGCCACCCGACCTGATGCTGCTGGATTTGATGCTGCCAGGCACCGACGGTTTAACGCTGTGCCGTGAAATCCGTCGTCATTCCGAACTGCCGATTATTATGGTCACCGCCCGCACCGAGGAGATCGATCGGCTGCTGGGGCTGGAGCTGGGCGCGGATGACTACATCTGTAAACCCTTCAGCCCGCGTGAAGTAGTGGCGCGAGTTAAAACGATTCTGCGCCGGGTAAAACGGTCGGCAGAAGAGCCGCAAAGCGCCTCGTTACTTCGCGTCGATGAGAGCCGCTTCTTCGCCAGCTGGCGCGACAAGCCGCTGGATCTCACGCCGGCGGAGTTCCGTCTGCTGAAAACGCTGTCGCTGGAGCCGGGCAAGGTCTTTTCACGCGAACAGCTGCTCAACCATCTCTATGATGACTACCGCGTGGTCACGGACCGCACCATCGACAGCCATATCAAGAACCTGCGGCGCAAGCTGGAGACTCTCGACAGCGAGCAACCTTTTATCCGCGCCGTCTACGGCATGGGCTATCGCTGGGAAGCCGATGCCTGTCATTTGATCTAGTTTGATCCCGATCAATTTACTTCCCTTTTCTCACTGCCTACAATTCCGCACCTTTTGCAGGGCTTAACTGCCCTGCACCTGCCGCCTGAGGCGACATGCTGACCTGACATCAGTGAGAAAATCATGAAACCCGAACTGCTTTCCCCCGCTGGCACCCTGAAGAACATGCGTTACGCGTTTGCTTATGGTGCCGATGCCGTTTATGCCGGCCAGCCGCGCTACAGCCTGCGGGTGCGCAACAACGAATTCACCCACGAAAACCTCGCACTGGGCATCAGTGAAGCGCACGCGCTGGGTAAAAAATTCTACGTGGTGGTGAACATTGCGCCGCACAACGCCAAGCTGAAAACCTTTATTCGCGACTTAGCGCCGGTAGTGGCGATGCAGCCCGACGCGCTGATCATGTCCGATCCCGGCCTGATCATGCTGGTGCGCGACGCTTTCCCGACGATGCCGGTTCATCTGTCGGTGCAGGCCAATGCGGTCAACTGGGCCACGGTAAAGTTCTGGCAGCAGATGGGCCTGAGCCGGGTGATTCTGTCACGTGAGCTGTCGCTGGAGGAGATCGCCGAGATCCGCCAGCAGGTCCCGGAGATGGAGCTGGAAGTCTTTGTCCATGGCGCACTCTGCATGGCCTACTCCGGTCGCTGCCTGCTCTCCGGATATATGAACAAACGCGACCCGAATCAGGGAACCTGCACCAACGCCTGCCGCTGGGAGTATAAAGTGGCGGAGGGTCAGCAGGATGAGGTGGGGAATATCGTTGGTATCCACACGCCTGTCGCCGTACAGGATGTGACGCCAACGCTGGGCGTTGGTCAGCCCACCGACAAGGTGTTTCTGCTGGAAGAGAAGATGAAGCCCGGCGAGGTGATGAGCGCGTTCGAAGATGAGCACGGCACCTACATCATGAACTCGCGGGATCTGCGCGCGGTCGCGCACGTGGAGCGGCTCAGTGAGATGGGCGTTCATTCGCTGAAGATTGAGGGACGCACCAAGTCCTACTACTACTGCGCCCGCACCGCTCAGGTTTATCGCCGGGCGATTGATGATGCCGCTGCCGGTAAGCCGTTTGATCCCTCACTGCTGTTAACCCTGGAAGGCCTGGCACATCGTGGCTATACCGAAGGCTTCCTGCGCCGCCACACTCACGACAGCTACCAGAATTATCAGCAGGGCTTTTCGGTGTCCGACCGCCAGCAGTTTGTCGGCGAATTCACCGGCGAACGCCGGAGCGAATGGGCTGAAGTGGCGGTGAAGAATAAGTTTATGCTGCACGACAGCGTGGAGATCATGACGCCTCAGGGGAACCTGAATTGCCAGCTGGACGCGCTGCAGAATGCGCGCGGCGAACCCACTGAAGTTGCGCCGGGCGATGGCCATCGCGTCTGGCTGCGGGTGCCAGAGGAGGTGGATCTGCGTTTTGCACTGCTGCTGCGCAACTTTGATCATGGTGAAGATACCCGGGACCCTCATAATCGTTTACCAACGGAAACATTTTGAGGAAATCAGAACAGGATCACAGACCCCTGCGCGGCGCTGCTTTATAGTCCCGCCTGCTGCTAACGAGTAACAACAAACGGCAGATTTACCAGGAACCACCTCATTTACCCGCCCGGCTCCCCCGTGCGGGTTTTCTTTTTTCTCTCTTTCGCCAATAATTTACTGCTGGCAGCTGTGTTATAAATCCCTTCTTACTCTGTAGATCTTCAAGGAACGCAAAATGGATAATAAACCGCTTACGCTGCTCATCCTGAATGGGAAAGGCGCGGGTAATGATGATCTGCGCGAAGCTATTACGACCCTGCGTGAAGAAGGCGTCGACATTGCGGTGCGTGTCACGTTTGAAAAAGGTGACGGCGATCGGTACGTCAAAGAGGCCATTGCGCTGCAGGCCGCGACCGTGGTGGCCGGTGGTGGCGATGGCACCATCAATGAAATTGCGACTGCGCTGGCTTCTTCTGAAGCGGATCATCGCCCGGTGCTGGGCATCCTGCCGCTGGGTACCGCCAACGATTTTGCCACCAGCGTCGGCATCCCGGAAGAGATGGAACCGGCACTGCGACTGGCGATTCAGGGCAAAGCAAGTGCCATCGATCTGGCCAGGGTAAACCAGAGCCACTACTTCATCAATATGGCGACCGGCGGGTTTGGCACCCGTATCACGACTGAAACGCCGGAAAAGCTGAAGTCGGCGCTGGGTGGCGTCTCCTACTTTATTCACGGCCTGATGCGCATGGATACCCTGAAACCGGATACCTGCGAGATCAGCGGCCCCGATTTCGCCTGGCAGGGTGATGCGCTGGTGATCGGTATCGGTAATGGTCGTCAGGCGGGCGGCGGTCAGCGGTTATGCCCTTCTGCCCTGATCAACGATGGCAGACTTGACGTCAGTGTTGTCACCGCGCAGGAGTTGCTGCCTACCCTGCTGCACTCGCTGACCGGCGACGATGACAATCCCGGCATCGTCACCACGCAACTGGAGTCACTGACGATCCGTTCTCCGCATGAGATGACCTTTAACCTTGATGGCGAGCCGCTTTCCGGGCGCGAATTCGTGATTGAGGTGATGGCGGGCGCGCTGAGCTGCCGCCTGCCGCCGCAGTGCGCGCTGCTTGCCTGAACCGACATCAGGGGCGAAAGCCCCTTTTTCTTCTGCTGCCATTAGCGCCCATTTTCTTCGTAACATCCCTCCTGCTGCCTCGCTTTATCACGCCTTAACGGGCGTTTTCAGGCAATGTAAACACTCTGTGATTCCGTTCACAACTCTGCCACCCTAACTTGTATGGTAGTATTAAAGAGCGTACTTTTTCATCATTGAACGCTGACTTAAGGCAACCAGGATGAAAATTGTTAAGGCAGAAGTATTTGTAACCTGCGCAGGCAGAAACTTTGTCACCGTAAAGATCACCACCGATCAGGGTCTGACCGGCATTGGCGACGCAACGCTGAATGGCCGTGAATTACCGGTCGCCTCCTACCTGAAAGATCACGTCTGCCCGCAGCTGATTGGCCGCGATGCGCATCAGATCGAAGACATCTGGCAATATTTCTACAAGGGCGCTTACTGGCGTCGTGGCCCGGTCACCATGTCCGCTATCTCGGCAGTCGATATGGCACTGTGGGATATCAAAGGCAAAGCCGCCAATATGCCGGTGTATCAGCTGCTGGGTGGTGCATCCCGTACCGGCGTGATGGTCTATTGCCACACCACCGGTCACTCTATTGATGAAGTGATGGATGACTACGCGAAGCACAAAGAGCTGGGCTTCAAAGCGATTCGCGCGCAGTGCGGCGTTCCGGGCATGAAAACCACTTACGGCATGGCGAAAGGTAAAGGTCTGGCCTATGAGCCTGCAACCAAAGGCAACTGGCCGGAAGAGCAGCTCTGGTCAACCGAGAAATACCTCGATTTCACCCCGAAACTGTTCGCCGCCATCCGTGACAAGTTTGGTTTCGACGAGCACTTGCTGCATGACATGCATCATCGCCTGACGCCGATTGAAGCGGCGCGTTTTGGCAAGAGCGTGGAAGATTATCGCCTGTTCTGGATGGAAGATCCGACGCCTGCTGAGAATCAGGAGTGCTTCCGCCTGATCCGCCAGCATACCGTTACGCCGATTGCCGTGGGTGAAGTGTTCAACAGCATCTGGGATTGTAAGCAGCTGATTGAAGAACAGCTGATCGACTACATCCGCACCACCATTACGCATGCGGGCGGCATTACCGGTATGCGGCGTATCGCTGATTTTGCCTCGCTCTATCAGGTGCGCACCGGCTCGCACGGTCCTTCTGATCTCTCCCCTGTCTGCATGGCGGCTGCACTGCACTTTGACCTCTGGGTGCCGAACTTCGGTGTGCAGGAGTACATGGGCTTCTCTGAACAGATGATGGAGCTGTTTGATGCAAACTGGACCTTTGACCAGGGCTATATGCATCCAGGCGACAAACCCGGTCTCGGCATTGAATTCAACGAGAAACTGGCGTCGAAATATCCCTATGAACCTGCCTATCTCCCGGTCGCCCGTCTTGAAGACGGCACCCTGTGGAACTGGTAAGGAGAAGCTGATGAAAAGCGTTGTTATTGAACAGCCGGGTGAACTGGTAGTGGCTGAACGTCCGCTGCCACAACCTGCGGCGGGCGAAGTCCGGGTCAAAGTGGCTTATGCCAGTATCTGCGGCTCTGATGTGCATATCTGGCACGGTCATAACCCGTTCGCGAAATATCCACGGGTAATTGGTCACGAATTTTTCGGCGTCATTGACGCGGTGGGTGACGGTGTTGATCCGGCCCGGCTGGGCGACCGCGTGGCGGTGGATCCGGTGGTGAGCTGCGGCAGCTGCTATCCCTGCTCGGTAGGCCGTCCCAATGTCTGCACCACACTGCAGGTGATTGGCGTGCACCGTGATGGCGGCTTCAGCGAGTTTGCGCTGGCTCCGGCAAAAAATGCCTTTTCCCTGCCGGACAGCATCCCCGATCGGCTCGCCAGTCTGGTTGAGCCTTTCACTATCGCCGCCAATATCACCGCGTTTCTCAAACCGCAGCCAGACGATGTGGCGCTGATTTACGGTGCCGGTCCGATGGGGCTCACTGCGATTCAGGTGCTGAAGGGCGTCTATAAGGTTAAAAAGGTGATGGTGGTGGATCGCCTGCCGGAAAGGCTGGCACTTGCAGAGCAGAGCGGTGCCGATCAACTGTTCGATAACAGCGAAATCCCGCTGGCGGCACAGCTTGAGGGCGTGCAGCCTACGCTGATTATCGACGCGGCCTGCCATCCCACCATTCTGGCTGAAGCGGCTGCCCTCGCCTCACCGGCTGCGCGCATCGGCCTGCTGGGTTTCTCCGGCGAGCCGTGCAGCATTACTCAGCAGAGCCTGACCAGCAAGGAGCTGTCGCTGTTTACCTCACGTCTTAACAGCAATCGTTTCCCCCAGGTGATCGAATGGATGGAAAAAGGGTTAATCCAGCCAGAGAAACTGGTCACGCACTACTTCCCGCTGCAGGAGATTGAGCGTGCGATGACCCTGTTTGAAAAAGATCCGCGCACCTGCTGCAAAGTCATACTTCAGATGGGTTAATTATCCGCTGAACACCAGGTCTCCTCAGCCGGTGCGTACCCGCCGGCATGACTATAAAGATAAAACAGATCACGGAGTTTGTATGTTCAAGAATCTGCGCTGGACCCTCGTTTTGCTGCTGTTCCTGGTTTACATGATTAACTACCTCGATCGTGTCGCCCTGTCGCTGACGGTGCCGCTGGTGGAAAAAGATCTGGCGATCAATGCTGAGCAGTTTGGCATGATCTTCGGCAGCTTTTTCTTTGGCTATGCCCTGTTTAACTTCCTTGGCGGCCTTGCCACTGACCGCTATGGCCCTAAAATCGTGCTGGCCGTGGCGGTAGGTGCCTGGTCCATTTTCTGCGGCATGACCGCACTGGCCACCGGCTTCTGGTCACTGCTGATCCTGCGTGTGCTGTTCGGCATGGCTGAAGGCCCGATCTGCTCCTCGGCCAACAAAGCGATTAACGGCTGGTTCCCGAAAAAACAGGCCGCGACGGCCATGGGCTTACTGAGTGCCGGATCACCTTTAGGTGGTGCGGTCGCTGGCCCGATCATTGGTTATCTGGCGCTCGCCTATGGCTGGCGTCCGGCGTTCGTGATTGTCTGCTGCATCGGTCTGGTGTGGATGGCGTTCTGGCTCTTCTTCGCCGCTGACAATCCGGCGAAGAGCAAGCGCGTCAGCGAAGAGGAACGTCTGCTGATTGATCGCCTGAAAGCAACGAACCCGAATGATGAAGTTGATCTGTCGGAAACGTCACATCCGTTTGGCTACTACCTGCGCCAGCCGATTATCCTGGTCACCGCTTTTGCCTTCTTCTGCTACAACTACATTCTGTTCTTCTTCCTGAGCTGGTTCCCGGCCTACCTGGTGCAGGCGCACGGCCTGGATATCAAATCAATGAGCATCACCACCATGATCCCGTGGATCGTCGGTTTCGTTGGCCTGGCGCTGGGTGGCTGGATCTCCGATAAGATCTTTAACATCACCGGCAAGCTGTTGTTGTCCCGTAAAATTGTGCTGGTGGTCTCACTGCTGGCCGCCGCAATTTGTGTGGCGCTGGCGGGTACGATAAAAGATGTGGTGCCTGCGGTAATTATGATGTCGGTGTCGATTTTCTTTCTCTACATCACCGGCGCAATCTACTGGGCGATTATTCAGGATGTGGTACACAAGAGCCGTATCGGCAGCATCAGCGGCTTTATCCATCTGGTGGGTAGCCTCTCCGGCATCATCGGGCCCATCGTCACCGGGTTTATTGTTCATCACACCGGTAAATTCGATAGCGCCTTTATCCTGGCGGGCTGTGTCGCCGCGCTGGGTGCCTTCCTGGTGTTATTTGTGATTCGCAGTCCGAAAACCCAGGATAAACCGGTTTCGGTCTGAGTGTTGTTTCGCTAACAGATGTATGATTTCGGGGCGCTTTGCGCCCCGTTTGCCATAAGGATGGACTATGTTACAGATTGATCGCCTGCCTGCTGAGGTCAAGCGCCCCGCTTACGACCGCAGCCAGTTAAAAACCCGCATGGTACATATCGGTTTTGGTGCATTTCACCGCGCCCATCAGGCGCTCTGCAGCGATAAGCTGGCTGAACAGGGCAGCGACTGGGGTTATTGTGAAGTGAACCTCAACAGCGGCGCGTTGATTGAGGCCCTGCGAGAGCAGCAGCTGCTTTATACCCTCACCGAGATGGCCGATGATTCATTGCATACCCGGGTGATTGGCGTCATTACTCAGGCACTGCACGGCAAAAGTGACGGTATTGAGGCGGTGATCAATGCCATGAGCCAGCCTGAGGTGGCGATTGTCTCCATGACCGTCACCGAGAAAGGCTATTGCCACCAGCCTGCCAGTGGCAATTTAAATGCCGATCACCCTGATATCGTGCATGACCTGCAGAATCCGCATTCGCCGCGTTCGCTGCCCGGTCTGATTCTGGCCGCGATTCGCCGCCGACGAGATCAGAGCTTACCCGCCTTTAGCGTGATGTCCTGTGACAACATGCCGGAAAATGGTCACGTGACCCGCAACGTTGTTGTGCAACTGGCACAGCATCAGGATCCGGCCCTGGCAGACTATATTCAGCAACACATAACCTTCCCCTCCACCATGGTGGATCGTATCGTTCCGGCCATGACCGATGCAGCGTTTGCGGCACTAGGCGCGCGTCTGGGTTCCGATGACCCGGTCGCGGTTGAAGCGGAGCCCTTCTTTCAGTGGGTGATTGAAGATAACTTCGTCAATGGCCGTCCGGCGTGGGAAAAAGCGGGCGCAGAACTGGTCAGAGACGTTCTGCCCTATGAAGAGATGAAACTGCGCATGCTGAATGGCAGCCACTCTTTCCTGGCCTATCTCGGCTTTCTGGCCGGTTATGAGTACATCAGCGACTGCGTGGCCGATCCCCATTTCCGCGCCGCCGCCCGTTCACTGATGATCGATGAGCAGGCGCCGACGCTGCGTACCCAGGGCGTGGATCTCAACGCCTATGCCGATTCGCTGATCGCCCGTTACGAAAACCGTGCCATTAAACATCGCACATATCAAATCGCCACTGACGGATCGCAAAAATTGCCACAACGCATGCTCGACAGTCTGCGCTGGCATCTGCAGCGCGGTAGCCGCTGCGACCTGCTGCTGCTGGGCGTGGCGGGCTGGATGCGCTATGTCGGCGGCGTCGATGAACAGGGTCAACCGATTGAGATCCGCGATCCGCTGAAAGCCACGCTGGCAGAGACGGTTGCCGGTAGCGAAGAAGGCGAAGCGCGTGTCCGTGCGCTATTGGGTCTGCGCGACATCTTTGGCGAAGATTTAGCGCAGAACGCCGATCTGGTGGCCCGACTGACGACGTATTACCAGCAGCTGACGACTCAGGGCGCGCGGGCGACGGTGCAACAGTGTATGAGCCAGGCATAACAGCCTGGTGACAAAGCGCTGGCGCAGATGCAGCGCGCTGATTAGACTGACACTTTCCCATCGCGCTGGCCCCTGCCAGCCGTAATATGGATATTGCTGCATGTCGATCGCCTATACCATTACTACCAGCGAACCGGTAAATCAGCAGATTTACCGGTATCTGCGCAAAGATATCGTCACCTGCGCAATTCAGCCGGGCTCGCTGCTCTCGGAAAAAGAGGTGTCCGCGCGCTTCAACGTTTCACGCCAGCCGGTGCGTGAAGCGTTCATCAAGCTGGCCGAAGCCGGACTGGTACAGGTATTGCCGCAGCGTGGCACTTTCGTGCGCAAAATCTCCGCTAAGCGGGTGGCGGATGGCCGTTTTATCAGGGAGGCAGTCGAGGTGTCGGTGGTTCGCCGTGCGGCACTGGAGATTGATGATCCGGCCCTGATGGCGCTGGAGCATAACCTGCAGCTGCAGCGCATGGCCGCTGAACGGCATGACAGCCAGGCTTTTCTCACTCTGGACGATGAGTTTCATCGCCTGATTGCTGAAAGCATCGACTGTAAGCTGGCCTGGGAAACGGTGGAGAACATCAAAGCGGCCATGGACCGGGTGCGGTTTCTGACGCTGAGTGAAGTCTCTCCACCGGACAAGCTGATTGAGCAGCATGAAGAGATTTTTGCGGCGCTGAAGCGTCATGACGCCGATGCAGCCGAAGCGGCAATGCGTCGTCATCTGCAGGAGATGATCTTCTCTATCACCCCGATTGCCGAGCGTAACAGCGCCTGGTTTGAAGCACCCTGAACCTGGAACCGCCCGCACCACCTGATTACCAGGTCGATGCGGGCCTTCGTCGTTACCACCATTGATGAAAATGGTGAACCGGCCCGATACCCTTCCCGACCTCCAGCGAATCTGCCTGCAGCAGCGCCTGCTGTAACCAGTTTTTGGCTTCCCCAATCGTCTCTGCCCAGTCAGCATGACGTGGTCGCAACGCGGCTAAGGCTGCCGACAGCGTACAGCCGGTGCCGTGCGTATGCCGGGTATTCACGCGCGGCGTACTGAATCGCTGCTCTGCTGAGTGCGTGATCAGCCAGTCCGGGCTCTCTGCCGCCGCAAGGTGACCGCCCTTCATCAGCACGGCCTGACAGCCCAGTGCCAGCAATGCCCGTCCCTGCTCGCGCATTTCCTTTTCATCTGTCGCAATGGGGCAGTCCAGCAACGCCGCCGCTTCCGGAAGATTAGGTGTGATCAGCGAGACCTGCGGCAATAACAGCTCTCGTACACTGGCTACGGCGTCTGGCGAGAGCAGCGCATCACCACTTTTCGCAACCATGACCGTGTCCAGCACGATAAACGGGATTGCCGCATTGCTCAGCCGGGCCGCAACCTGCTCCACGATAGCCGTTTCTGACAGCATGCCAATTTTTGCGCTGTCGATGCGCACATCACTGAGCACCGAATCGAGCTGGGCGGCCACAAAGTCAGGCGTAATGCGATAAACCGACTGCACGCCGCAGGTGTTCTGTGCCACCAGCGCGGTGATGACGCTGGTGCCATAGGCTCCCAGAGCGGAGAAGGTCTTGAGATCGGCCTGAATCCCTGCGCCGCCGCTGGGATCGGTACCCGCAATCGTCAGAGCGTTAATACGCTTCATGATTACCCTCCAGCGTCCAGAGTGCATCAATAAACGCCGTGGCAAAGCTGCCGGGGCCGGCAGCCTGCGCCGCTGCCTTTTCACCCGCCAGCGCCATCACCTGACAGGCGGCCGCGACATTCATCAGCCGATCGCCAGGCAGAGAGCTGAAACCCGCCACCACTGCCGAGAGGGCGCAGCCGGTCCCGACTACCTGTGTCATTAAGGGGCTTCCACCGTGTACAGCAAGGAGTCGCTGACCATCAGTGGCGTAGTCCACTTCACCGGTGACGACCACCAGCGTGCTCCAGGTTTCCGCGAGCTGTTGGGCCGCATCGAGTGCTGCATCCGCCTGATGCAGCGTGTCGACACCGCGCCCGCCGCTGGCCTGTTGTGCCAGCGCCAGAATCTCTGACGCATTCCCCCGAATCACCGCCGGTTGCTGGTTTAACAACTGCTGGCAGAAGTCACTGCGCAGCGTCAGCGCGCCGACGGCAACCGGATCGAGTGTCCAGGGCGTGCCCGCCTGATTAGCCGCGGTGACGGCAGCCTGCATCGCCTGCTGGCGATCGCGGGTTAAGGTGCCCACGTTAATCAGCAGTGCATCGGCCATGCTACTGAACTGGGCAGCCTCAGCGGCATCGATCACCATCGCCGGTGAGGCATGGAGTGCCAGCAACACGTTGGCGGTGAAGTTCTGGACCACGTCATTGGTCATACAGTGCACCAGCGGTGACTGGCGCCGGAAAGCGTGCAGAATGGGCGCGAAGTGCGCGGCAGAAAGGTGTTGAGATTGATGTGTCATCGTAGCTCCCAACCGGCGAACAAGAAGGCGAATGCGGTCAGGCATCAGACTTCCCTACGCTGGCATTATCCAGTTCAGGTCAGCGGGTTTTTCTCAGCCCTTTCCGTGTGGAAAGCGGCACCCCGAGTCGTATTACGGCTTGCAGCATAGGCAAGCCGCGCAGCGAAAGCAAGCGACTCCCGCCTGGGAAATAATCAGAGCTGAAACAATTCACATGATCCCGATCAACGCCTGAGGGTGCAAAAAAAGGCTTAATGCTGCGGGTTAACGAGATACCTCTTTATAGGTAGCCCCGCTTATTACCCGGATGGGTAATATTTCCCGCAGTGACTCTGGTTACCCCATAATAATTAACCTGCTCGCAGCATCATCGTAAAAAACACTTTATTTCATGGAGTTAGAAAACTCCTGAAGCGGAACTTCATACTATTCAGGATGTATGATGCGATTTTTAGCGCTTATTCCACACCGCCATCGATGGCAGGATATTAATATTGAACGCAAGGGTGCCGTGGCACCCAATGGCAGACAGTACCTCTCCACCTATATCTCCGCCCGTTGCACAGGCTGTGGCGAAATTATTCACCGTGTCTATTATCGCGACATCAGCGATCGGCAGGCGCGCCGCTGGTTAGGTTAGCGTCCCGGCAACGGTCATTCCGGACACAGTTCAGGTTAACAGTTAGTTAGCAATTTGTTAGTCTGGTAACTAATCATCGTCTGACCAGACTCTCTCTATGCCACTGCTGTTTGAAAGCTTAAGCCATCAAATTTACCTGTCAGCCCCGCTGTTTATCCTGATCCTGCTGGGGTACTGCCTGACGCGCATGGGGAAATGGCCCGCCAGCATCAGCGAAGGGATGAACCGCTTTGTGTTTAACGTTGCCCTGCCCTGCATGCTGTTTCGGGTGATGAGCACCTTCTCGCAAAGTCCGCCGGTGGATGCGCGCCTGTTGCTGGCCTTTTTCGGCAGTTGCCTGCTGGTGTTTATCGTGGGGCGACTGCTGGCAACAAGGCTGTTTAATCTGGATGGCGTAGCGGCGTCGGTTTTTGCGCTGGGCGGCATCTTTTCCAATAACGTCATGCTGGGGATCCCGGTGGCCACGGTACTGCTGGGGCCAGAAGCCCTGCCCCCGGTGGCGCTGGTGCTGGTGTTTAACAGCCTGATCCTCTGGACCTTACTGACCGTTTCGGTCGAGTGGGCAAAACAGGGCAGCTTCTCGCTGGAAGGACTCTGGCGCACCCTGCTCGGCGTGCTGAAGAATCCGCTGATCATCGGTATTCTCAGCGGTACAGCCTGGAGCTTTCTGCAACGTCCCTTGCCGCTGCTGGCCGCTGAACCGCTAAAGATGCTGGCCTCACTGGCTGCACCTCTGTCGCTGGTGACGCTGGGCATGAGCCTGGCACACTATCGGGTGCGGGATGGCTTAAAAGAGAGCTATACCATCTGCCTGCTGAAGCTGGTGCTGCAACCGATGACGGTATGGGCTATCGCGTGGCTGACCGATCTGCCGCCGCTGGAGAGTAAAGTGGTGGTGCTGCTGGGATCGATGGCAGTCGGGGTTAACGTCTATCTGATGTCGCAGAAGTTTAATGTCATTACCGGCCCGGCGGCGGCGAGCATGCTCTTTTCTACCGTGTTTGCGGCGGTGACAACGCCAATCTGGATGATGCTGATGACGCTGGCGGGCTATTAACAGGCTAAAAAAAAGCCCCTCAGCAGGCGTGCTGAAGGGCTATTGTCTGAGTGGCGAAAATTTACTCAGCCGATTTGGTACGAATCAGATAGTCAAAAGCGCTCAGTGAGGCTTTCGCACCTTCGCCGCTGGCGATAATGATCTGCTTGTACGGTACGGTGGTGCAGTCGCCCGCGGCGAACACGCCTTTCAGGCTGGTTTCGCATTTACCATCGATGATGATCTCACCCATTTTGTTGCGCTCAACCGCACCTTCCAGCCATGGGGTATTCGGCAGCAGACCGATCTGAACGAAGATACCGGAGAGCGGCAGCTCATGAGTGGTCTGCGTCGTACGGTCGATATAGTGCAGGCCGGTAACTTTGGTGCCGTCGCCTTTCACTTCGGTGGTCTGGGCGTTCAGAATCACATCCACGTTCTTCAGGCTGCGCAGCTTATCCTGCAGCACCTGATCAGCGCGCATCTCACCGGCAAACTCCAGCAGCGTAACGTGTTCAACGATACCGGCCAGGTCAATAGCGGCTTCCACGCCGGAGTTACCGCCGCCGATCACCGCCGTGCGTTTGCCTTTAAACAGCGGGCCATCGCAGTGTGGGCAGTAGGTCACGCCTTTGGTGCGATACTCTTCTTCACCCGGCACACCCATGTTACGCCAGCGTGCGCCGGTCGCAAGGATGATGCTGCGTGATTTCAATACTGCGCCGGAGGCGGTTTCGATGGCGTGCATTCCGCCCTCTTTCGCTGCCGGGATCAGTTTGATGGCGCTCTGGCTTTCAATGACGTCCACGTTGTAATCATCCACGTGTGCGCGCAGTGAACCGGCCAGTTTTGCCCCTTCGGTTTTCGGTACGGAGATATAGTTTTCGATATCGACCGTGTCCAGCACCTGGCCGCCAAAACGCTCACCCAGCAGGCCGGTACGGATACCTTTACGTGCTGAGTAGATGGCTGCCGCTGCGCCCGCCGGGCCGCTGCCGATAATCAGGACTTCATACGCGTCACGCTTGTTCAGCTCTTCCGCTGCACGTTTGTCGGCATTGGTATCCACTTTGCTGACGATTTCCGCCAGGCTCATGCGACCCTGACCAAACTCTTTACCATTGAGGTAAACCGCTGGCACGCCCATCACGTTACGTTCCTGAATCTCGTTCTGGAACAGGCCACCGTCGATAGCGGTGTGGCTGATGCGCGGGTTAATCACCGCCATCAGGTTCAGCGCCTGTACGACGTCAGGGCAGTTATGGCATGAGAGTGAATAGTAGGTTTCGAAATGGAAGTCGCTGTCCAGCGCGGCAATCTGATCCAGCAGGCTTTGTGCTTCTTTCGACGGATGCCCACCGGTCTGTAACAGTGCCAGCACCAGTGAGGTAAATTCGTGACCCAGAGGTGAACCGGCAAAACGCGGGCCGCTGTTCGAACCTGGGTTGGTGATCAGAAATGAGGGCTTACGCACCTGACGATCGTTCTCTTCGCGGAAGCTGACTTTGTCAGACAAACCGGCGATATCAACCAACAGTTCACGGATCTCGGTTGATTTTGCACCTTCGTCCAGCGTGGCAATCAACTCAACAGGTTTGGTTAATTTCTCAAGGTAAGCCTTGAGCTGGGTTTTCAGATTTGTGTCGAGCATAGTGATATCCTGGTCAAAAAATCGGGTGCCGCAGCACCCGATTGGAGAATGGTCGAAAGGCCGAAGCGGAATTAGATTTTGCCAACCAGGTCCAGAGACGGAGCCAGTGTTGCATCACCTTCTTTCCATTTAGCCGGGCACACTTCACCTGGGTGAGAAGCCACGTACTGAGCCGCTTTCACTTTGCGCAGCAGGTCAGAGGCGTCACGGCCAATGCCTTCAGCAGTGATTTCGATTGCCTGGATAACGCCTTCCGGGTCAACGATAAAGGTACCACGGTCAGCCAGACCTTCGTCTTCGCGCATGATTTCGAAGTTACGGGTCAGCGCGCCAGTCGGGTCACCGATCATCGTGTACTGGATTTTCGCGATGGTGTCAGAAGAACCGTGCCAGGCTTTGTGGGTAAAGTGGGTATCGGTAGAAACGGAGTAGATATCTACGCCCAGTTTCTGGAACTCTTCGTAGTGATCAGCCACGTCGCCCAGCTCGGTCGGGCAGACGAAGGTGAAGTCAGCTGGATAGAAGAAGAACACACTCCATTTACCTTCAACGTCTTTCTCGGTTACGTCGATGAATTCGCCGTTTTTGAATGCTGCGTTTTTGAACGGCTTGATTTTGGTATTGATAATAGACATCTGGTGGCCTCCGTTAAAATATGTGATGCAGGTTACATAATTTCCGGGCCAACATCTAATATGCAGTCGTTATCAATTTGATTAACGAAAGCTATCAAACGCTAAGAGCCTGATGCTCTCTGGCCCGGCAGGCAGTGTACAGCGATTTACGTGACATTTAACCCGCTTTATCTTTTCCGCCCCTCTCCGCGAATCGCTGCTAATTTTGTAAGACCGGATTAAAAGGGAGCTGACTTGTGGAGATTCGTCCGTTTACTGAAGCCGATCGTCCTTTTCTGCGTACGCTGTTTCTTGCGGCGCGTCGGCATAACTGGCGCTGGCTGGACGGCAGCGAGTGGCAGCTGGAAGATTTTGATGGGGTAATCCTGGGTGAAACTGTGCTGGTCGCGGAAGCTGATGGACAGCGGGTCGGATTTGCCGGCCTGCTGGAGAACGATAACTTCCTGCACAGCCTCTATGTCGATCCTGACTGGCAGGGGCGCGGCGTGGGCAGCGCTTTGCTTAAGGCGGCAGAGGCGCGCTTTACCTCAACCGGTGCGCTGAAGTGCCTGCAGAAGAATAAAGCGGCGCAGGCCTTTTACCTGAAACATGGCTGGAAGATGATTTCACAGGGCGAAGGCGAACATGGCGGCTACGTGTTAATGCACTACCCGCTGGCCTCGCAATATGCCAGCGGGTCGGGTCGGGCTTAAAGCGCGCGGAACGCGATATCGCCGGGGATGACTTCGCCCTGCCAGTAAAGCTGAGCAGCAACGCGTCCGGCCAGCTGGCGATAAAGCGCAGTAAACTCGCTATCGGGCCGGCGAATCACCGTCGGCTGACCTTCATCGAGATCTTCGCGCAGGTCAATGTGCAGCGGCAGCTGGGCCAGCAGCTGCGTCTGGTAATCCTCAACCAGTTTTTGTGCGCCGCCGGTGCCGAAAATCGGCTCATGGAAGCCACACTGACTGCAGACATGCAGGCTCATGTTTTCCACCACGCCAAGTACCGGCACATTGACCTTTTCAAACATCACCAGCCCTTTGCGGGCATCAATCAGGGCGATATCCTGCGGCGTGGTCACCACCAGCGCGCCCGTGACCGGTACGTTCTGCGCCAGCGTCAGCTGAATGTCACCGGTACCGGGTGGCATATCCAGCACCAGATAATCCAGCTCAGGCCACAGCGTCTCGTTCAGCAGCTGCATCAGCGCTTTGCTGGCCATCGGCCCGCGCCACACCATGGCATTGTCGTCCGTGACCAGATAACCAATGGAGTTGGTTGCCAGCCCGTGCGCCATGATCGGTGCCATGTGGGTGCCATCCGGCGAGGTAGGCCGCTGATCCTGGGTGCCAAGCATGTTCGGCACTGACGGGCCATAAATGTCGGCGTCAAGAATGCCGACCCGCGCCCCCTCTGCTGCCAGCGCCAGCGCCATGTTCACGGCGGTGCTGGATTTACCCACGCCGCCTTTGCCAGAGCTGACTGCAATAATATTTTTCACGCCGTTGACGCCCGGCTGGTTTTTCACCCGTTTCAGGGTGGCAATGTCATGGCTGAGTCGCCAGTCGATGGCACCCGCGCCGGTCTGACGCAGCAGTTCGGCGCTGACCTGCTCTTTCAGGACGTCGAACCCGCTGGCCCAGGCAAACGGCATCAGCAGCTCCACATGCAGCGTACCGTCAAGCTGTGCCACGTGATGTAACGCCTTCAGGGCGGTGAGATTCTGCTTAAGGGTCGGATGCTCAAAGCTTCTCAATACGCCAGCCACGATGGCGCGCAGGCCTTCTGGCGTCTGCGGTTCCCGGGATTGTGCTGTCATCCCCTACTCCTTATTTCTGCTGTGCTTACGCTGTGTTTCAGCGATGTATTGTCAATGATATCAGATGCCCGTGGATCTGCGGTGACCGCAGGGGGTGAATCCCTTGTGTTTACGCAGGAGAAGCCTTCAGTTACCATCTAAGCCCGTTTTTTCAATCAACAGAAAGCTACGCAAACTATGACTCAAGTCGCTAAAAAAATTCTGGTAACGTGCGCACTGCCTTACGCGAACGGATCAATCCATCTCGGCCACATGCTCGAGCATATCCAGGCCGACATTTGGGTGCGTTATCAGCGAATGCGTGGCAATCAGGTTTATTTCATCTGCGCCGATGATGCGCACGGCACGCCTATCATGCTGAAAGCTCAGCAGTTAGGGATTGCACCGGAGCAGATGATTGCAGAAATGAAAAGCGAGCATGAAGCCGACTTTGCCGGTTTCAACGTCAGCTATGACAACTATCACTCGACCCACGGCGACGAAAACCGTGAGCTTTCTGCGCTGATTTATGGCCGTCTGAAAGAGAACGGTTTTATTAAAAACCGCACCATCTCCCAGCTTTACGATCCGGAAAAAGGGATGTTCCTGCCGGACCGTTTTGTGAAAGGCACCTGCCCGAAATGTAAATCTGCCGATCAGTATGGCGATAACTGCGAAGTGTGTGGCGCGACCTACAGCCCGACCGAGTTGATCGAGCCAAAATCGGTGGTCTCGGGCGCGACACCGGTTCTGCGCGACTCTGAACACTTCTTCTTTGATCTGCCATCCTTCAGCGCCATGCTGCAGGCCTGGACCCGCTCGGGTGCGCTGCAGGATCAGGTGGCGAACAAAATGCAGGAGTGGTTCGAATCGGGCCTGCAGCAGTGGGATATCTCCCGCGACGCGCCCTACTTCGGCTTTGAAATTCCGGATGCGCCAGGCAAATATTTTTATGTCTGGCTGGATGCGCCTATCGGCTACATGGGCTCGTTCAAGAACCTGTGCGACAAGCGCGGCGACATCGACTTCGACGAATTCTGGCGTAAAGACTCCACTACCGAGCTCTATCACTTCATCGGTAAAGATATCGTCTACTTCCACAGCCTGTTCTGGCCAGCGATGCTGGAAGGCAGTAACTTCCGCAAGCCGAACAACCTGTTTGTGCACGGCTATGTCACCGTCAACGGTGCCAAGATGTCGAAGTCGCGCGGCACCTTTATTAAAGCCAGCACCTGGCTGCAGCATCTGGATGCGGACAGCCTGCGTTACTACTACGCGGCGAAACTCTCTTCACGTATCGACGATATCGACCTGAATCTGGAAGATTTCGTCCAGCGCGTAAACGCCGACATCGTCAACAAAGTGGTTAACCTGGCGTCACGTAACGCGGGCTTTATCACTAAACGCTTTGACGGCAAACTGGCGGCTGATCTGGCCGATCCGGCGCTCTATCAGACCTTTGTGGACGCGTCAGAGAAGATTGGTGAAGCCTGGGCCGGTCGTGAATACAGCCGTGCTATCCGTGAGATCATGGCGCTGGCCGACCTGGCGAACCGCTATGTCGATGAGCAGGCTCCGTGGGTGGTGGCGAAGCAGGAAGGCCGTGATGCCGATCTGCAGGCGATCTGCTCAATGGGCATCAACCTGTTCCGCATTCTGATGACCTGGCTGAAGCCGGTGCTGCCGTCACTGAGCGCCCGTGCAGAAGGCTTCCTGAACTGCGAACTGAGCTGGGATGCTATCGCGCAACCGCTGCTGGACCACCAGGTTGCGCCATTCAAAGCGCTTTACAGCCGCATTGAGATGGCAAAGGTTGAAGGACTGATTGAGGCCTCGAAAGAGGATGCCGCTGCCGCCAGTGCACCGGCCGCTAGCGGCCCGCTGGCAGATTCGCCGGTAGGTGACACCATCACCATCGACGATTTCGCCAAAGTTGATATGCGCGTGGCGCTGATTGAGCAGGCGGAACTGGTTGAGGGTTCGGACAAGCTGCTGCGCCTGCAGCTCGACCTGGGCGGTGAAAAGCGTCAGATCTTCTCGGGTATCCGCGCCGCCTATCCCGATCCCTCTGTGCTGGTCGGTAAAATGACCATTATCGTGGCCAACCTCGCGCCGCGTAAAATGCGCTTTGGTATTTCTGAAGGCATGGTGCTGTCAGCGGGTCCTGGCGGCAAAG